>PVIW01002644.1:0-206306 GCA_004026585.1 Noctilio leporinus
TAGTTTTATCTTTTTGCATGTTGCTGTCCAGTTCTCCCAACACCATTTGTTGAAGAGACTGTTTTTACTCCATTGGATGTTCCTTCCCCCTTTGTCAAATATGAGTTGACCATAGAGTCCTGGGTTAATTTCTGGGCTCTCTATTCTGTTCCATTGATCTATATGTCTTTTCTTATGCCAGTACCATGCTGTTTTGATGACAGTAGCCTTGTAGTATTGTTTGAAGTCTGGTATTGTGATTCCTCCTACCTTGTTCTTCTTTCTCAAGATTGTGGTGGCTATTCGTGGGCGTTTTTGGCTCCATATAAATTTTTGAAGTATTTTTTCTATTTCTGTGAAGTCTGTCACTGGTATTTTAATTGGGATTGCATTGAATATGTAGATTGCTTTGGGTAGTATGGGCATTTTAATGATGTTAATTCTTCCCATCCACGAATTTTTTTAAAAAACTTGATACTGGCTGAACGATAATGGAAAGTAGAAACCCCAGTTTCCTAATAATAGCACAAGATAGCCTCTCTCTGTTAACTTCTTAAAAATAGTCAACTGTGACTGTTAAAGAGAAAAAACACTGGCCAGACTGATTTGTGGTATCTTGCACTCTAGTGTCACCAGTCAACTCGCTTGTAACAGTACAAAGACCAAGGAGTGAGAGATAAGTAGTTCTGTGTTGGAAATGGGAGAATGCTGGGCACAAAACCAAGGGAGTAAGAGTTCCACCTTGGTGGGGCCTTTTATAGGACTGGCATCCAGCAATGGTTAGTGTTTATGTGGCCCAATAAATAAGATCAATAAGGCATTAATGAAATAAATTTTGGATGTGATCTAGATACAGCTTTTCCTTTGTGAATAGAAGATACTTTAGAGAGAATGGAGTCAAATTTTTAAACTATTTTCTTTAGTGTGTAGTGGATGACTTTGGCCAGCAATAGGAGGTTGACAAAAAATACCAATCTTTAATCATTTAAAAAGCATCTAATTCCTGAAATGTGGGAATGGAACTATTAAAATATTCAGTACTCAGCTATCTTGGTTCCATGCTCCCCACACAAAATGCTGGGTGAAGCCACAGAAACCGTCCCTGCTTATGGAGTGGGAAATGCCACAGCCCCCCACAGAGACAGGGTCTGGAACAGACTCGGACAGTGATGACTCAGTACCAGAGCTCGAGGAACAAGATTCCACACAGGCAACCACACAATGGGCCCAGGAGGCAGCAGCTGAAGTAGATGAAGACCAGCCAGTGAAGCAAAACAGAGCCAGGGTGCAAAGAAGGCGTGGAAGACTCTATCCAAACTGGGTCTCCAACAGGTTACCAGGGTTACTAGAGTCACTATCCAGAAATCCAAGAATATCCTCTTCATTATCACAAAACCAGATGTCTACAAAAGCCCAGCTTCAGATACATACACAGTTTGGGGGGAAGCCAAGATCAAGGACTTCTCTCAGCAAGCCTAGTTAGCAACTGCTGAGAAATTCAGAGTTCAAGGGGAAGCTGTCTCAGATGTTTCAGACAAACACACAGACTCCAACCGTACAAGAGGAAAGTGAAGAGGAAGAGGCTGGTGAACAGGTGTGGAAGTTAAGGACCGAGAACTGCTCATGTCACAAGAAAATGTTCCAAAAGCAAAGACAGTCTGAGTCCCGAAGAACAGCAGTAATGATATTGTGAATGCTATTAAGGTTACACTGTAACCATCTAAAAAATGAGAACCTTTTTTTTCTTCCTGGTGTTTTGAAAGAGTAACTGCAGTTTGAAATTTGTATTGTTTCTGTCATTAATAAAGTTATGGCTTCTTGTAGGTAAAAAATATACAAATAAACATAAAATAGAATAAAATATTCAGTACTCATCTGAGGTATCCAGCTTCAACAATATAATCTACATTTTCAATATCTGCTATTTAAATATGTGTGTTCAAAATCATTAAAAAATCATGACAAATCACAAAACAGATAAGTGTGTGTGTGTGTGTGTGTGTGTGTGTTGGAGGTAGAAATGGAGTCACAGAAGGAAAATCCTCTTGTTAGATGTTTTTCAGCACTAAGACCTTTTTACTTTTTCCCTGACAGAAGGCCTGGATTGATACTACCTGAAAGAAATGTTGCTGGGCCAGGAGAGATATGTGCTACTACTTTAAACCACCACAAAAGGACCAGGTCTTGGTCACGCACATCTCTGGATTACTCATACTTACAGCTGTGGAGTAGACAAAATTTATCTTTAGATCCTCCAACTTCCCCTTCTGGTCATAGTCCTCTCTTCTGGGGCTGTCCGGGGTGCTCAATGCCTCGTACTGTCCAGGGTAGCACCACACCCTGGCCCGCCTTCCTCTCCCGGTACTTCCTTCCAATACAGTTCAACTGGGAGGAAAGTAATGTTGCAAATGAGTTCACCCTAACATACAAGTGACTAATGTTTTTTATGTCTCCCATGTGGCCTAGCATTCTGAAAGTTTGTTAAGCTCAAGGGAGGTGTTCCTTAGGAGGAAGGTTCAACCTGTGGGATACCCAGCGGGAAGAAGCCATACAAGTGCCAGCAGGCTGGCAAAAGCCTTCACCTGGCCTGGCCTCATCACCTCTAACAGAGGGAAAGCGACTACCCCTATTCATTCTGAGCAAAGGACTGGGGAATAGCTGGCAAACACACAGATTTTGAAAGACTGGTTGAAAATTGAAAAGTACATCTAAAAATAATGTTATTCTGCCCTAGCTGGTTGGGCATTATTCTGAGACACCGTTTCAATTCCTGATCAGGGCACATGCCTGGGTTGCGGGCTCAGTCCTTGGTCTGGGTGGGGATGAGAGGCAGCCATTGGCCAATGATTCTCTTCCTCTCTCCCCGCCCCCCCTAAAAATAAATAAATAACCATGAAAAAATAATGTATTGTTTCCTCTTCTCACTGGAAGATAAAATTGAATGATCAATAGAGTGCCAACACCTTTCACTGGGGAAAGGACAGTTTTTTCAACAAACAGTACTGGGAAAACTGGATAGCCACATGCAAGAAAATGAAACTGGATCCATAACTTATACCCTATAAAAAATTATCTCAAAGTGGATTAAAGACCTAAATGTGAGACCTAAAACTATAAAGCTCTTAGAATAAAACATAGGGAAAATGTTTCATTACATTGCATTTGAATTCTTAGATGTGATACCAAAATACAAAAAACAAAAGAAAAATAGATGAATTGGGCTTTATGAAAATGTAAAACCTTTGTGTATCAAAGGATGCTATCAACAGATCAAAAGAGAAACCTACAAAATGAAAATGTTTGCAAATCATGTATCTAAGGTATTAATACTCAGAATGTATAAAGAACTCCTACAATTCAACAACAACAACAAAAATAACAAATGAACAACCCAATTTCTAAATGGACAAAGGACTTGAACAAACATTTCTCCAGAGAAGAGATACAACTAGTAATCACATTTAAAAATGCCCAGCGTCATTAATTAGGGAAATTCAAATAAAAATCACAGTAAGATATCACTTCATAACCATCAGGATGGTTTACTATAAAACCAAAACAAAAAACAATAACAAGTGTTGGTGAGGATATGGAGAAATTGCTGTTGGGAATGTAAAATGATGTAGCCACCATTAAAACAGTATGATGTTTCAAAAAGTTAAAAATAAAACTACCAGATGAGGCCCTGGCTAGTAGCACAGTGGAGAAGGTGCCGGCCTGCGAACCCAAAGGTCACTGGTTTGATTCCCCAGCCAGGGCACATAACCAGGTTGCAAGCCTGGTCTCCAGCCAGGTCCATGGCTGGAGGCAGGTGAAAGGCATACATTGATGTTTCTCTCCCCCTCTGCCTCTCTCCCTTCCTCTCTCTCTGGAAATAATAAATAACATTTTAAATCTTTAAAAACAAACAAACAAAAAAACCCTACCAGATGATCTGATAATTCCACTTCTAGTATGTCCCCCAAAACTTGAAATACCAAAAAGGTATTTGTACATCCATGTTCATAGCATTATTCACAATAGCCAAAAGGTGGGAGCAACCCAAGGGTCCACTGAAGGATAAATGGATAAACAAAATACATTTATACATACAATGGACATTATTCAGCCTTAAAAAGAAAGGAAATTCTGACATCCTGTAACGGATTTAACTTGAAGACAGTATGGTATGGTAAGTGAAATAAGCCAGTAAGAAAAGAACAAATATTGTGTGATTCCACTTACATAGGTTTCCATAGACTACATAAATTCAGAGACAGAAAGTAGAACAATGGTTGCCAAAGACTAAGGAAGTGGGGAATGAGGAGTTAAGAGTTTAATGGGTATTAAGTTTCCACCTCGGATGATGAAAAAGTTCTGGAAATGACACTGAATTGTACACTCAAAAAGGGTTCAGGCCCTGGCTGGTGTGGCTCAGTAGATCGAGCACCAGCCTGTGAACCCAAGGGCCACTGGTTGGATTCCCAGTCCGAGCACATACCCAGGTTGCAAGCCAGGTCTCCAGAGGGAGGCAAGTGAAAGGCAACCATACATTGATGTTTTTCTCCCTTTCTTCTTCCCTCCCTTCTCCTCTCTCTAAAAATAATAAATGAAATCTAAAAAAAGGGTTCAAATGGTCAATTTTATGCTATGTATATTTTACCTCAATAAAAACAATGAATACACTTTTGAGGTGTTACCTTACCATACAAGACCAAGTTTATAATCTAAAACTGTACTTACAGTAATTTTAATACATAAAATAAAAAGTGATTCTTCCACTTTGTCTCTGGGACATGAAACCATAAAGACTTCCAGGTCTCCCTGGATCTGGTTTCACAGAAAAGTGTTCTGGTGGGGGTGGACACAGTGGACACACAGGCCTGAAAGCTCCACACAGCCCAACTGCTGACCCTCCGCAGCACTCACAGCCTTCAGAGAAGTCACGGGCCCTTGCATAGCAGCTGTGGGCACACTGTCCCGCCTTCTCAGATCTACTGTGCCCCTAATCTCCTCTCCACGGTGGACAATCAGAGGTAGCACATGTTACAGAGCACGTATTACTAAACTTTAGTCAGACTCCTCTGCAGCCTCTTCTCTGCTAAGCCTTGACCTTGTCCCTCATCTTTCTGGGGTCAAGTTCTTCATCCCTCAGCTTGGATGTTATGTCCTTGACCTGCTTTTGGCAAGAATCCAGTTAAGTTGGTTTTGCAAGTCCCCCACCCTGGATGTCACCTCTTGGTAATTTTCCACCCACTGGGCCCCTCACTCCACTTGTCAGTAATACATCCCCAGATGTCCTTATTGCATGTGGAATCGAATCCCATTTCCCTACTCTGCTGCAATGCTCTCACTACAATAGCTGTGAATAGTCTTCCTATTTTAACAAGTGTCTTGAACACGGAGTGGCAGGAACCTTGGAAGTTTAACATTTTTAGCAACAGGAATTATAGTTACTGGCAAAGTAACTAACGATTTACCCAATCATCTAATTGCGTTCTGGTGAATAAAACCCAACAGTGATTGAGCCCCACGTTTAAAAGCTAGAAAATTTAATGATTACATTGAAGATCTCCTGTGAGAATGGACAAGAAATTATTTATGGTGATTTAAAAAGCAATGCTTAATTCTTCAAACATTGTTGCAGGCAATCCGAACCCTGGACCCATGTACTGTCTGTCCCAGTCTACCCCACGCCAGAGCCAACACATCTCTACCCTCCACCCTGTACACTCAGAGGCCTGCTGCTCTTGTGCAACGGGTACCCGCCCGCTAGTCCCTCACACTCCGCAGGGTACTTAGACACAAGCCTTGGTCCCTCAGGGACAAGTGGCCCTAGGCTGAGTTGGCAGCCTCCTCTGAGAAGCTGGAGGAGGCTGCTGACGCTGCAGGCAACATGAGACTCTGTCTGTGCTTAGGAGGGAAACCGCCCTGGATGCTGGTGTGTTCGTCTGCATGACTCACCGCAGAAGCTGTCTCTCTGGGAGGAAGTGGGAGCAGCCTCTCCAAATCCCATTTCAGTACATTAAGGAATGGAAAACCACTTGAAGAAGCAGGAAGGCAAAGGCCAGAATCTATCCCCAGGCACACGACTGCTTTCAGCATTTACCCTGTACAGATTCATTCAAAAGGAAACAATCCATTTCCTTTTCACAATGAGAAAGAAGTGTGTCTGTCCTTTGTCAAGGTGTCCCAGGGAACATAGGTGCATCTCACTAACAGAAAAAACTGTCTTTCATTTGCATCACATCTAACCTCCTGCAAGGTAAATAATGGAAAGTGTTTTAGAAATGTGTCTGGAAATCTTGGTTTTATCAGAGATGCTTTACTCCTACTATTAGCAGATCTTCCTTTGGCTCAAGGCCATTTAGGTTTCCAGTGCAAAAGATGTAGACTGAATTAGGTGAGTCTATTTTTCTAGGTAAACTTTATTACGAACTTCCTGCCCTGGGTTATATAGGCACACAACTAGATAGTTTCTAAGTGAGAATGCTATTCAGCTTTTAAAAATGATAATCATTTTATTCATCAAGTTTTCCAGGTAAAACAAAATGAAGCTTTCTTTTTCACAAAAGTAGTATCTACTACTTGGGGATTTCTGATTGGTAATCAGCTAATTGTCAATCGCCTAAACATGTACTCGTATACCCCTCCACACCCCACTGCATCAAACTAATTGAATATTTTTCCATTAATAAAAAAGACTAAGTTACTTTTATTGGTCACAAAAATATGTCCTTAAATAAATTTTCCATGAAAAAAAATCTAATAATTCAGACATTTCCTTATTGTGTTCTTTCTGCTTAGTTATCAAAGACATTTTTCTAACGTATGATATGAACCATCTATTCTCATCTGAAGCAAAAGCCATGCCAAGAGTGAGTTGGTCAAAGTGAAGATGGTAAGTGATATGCTGTAAGACTTCCATTTTTGGACCCAATGGCTACCATGACAATGATTTTAACTAAACTATATAATATTGCATAAAAATGTATTTAAAAACAAAGAACTTTTTTGTAGACATCTGCTTTACGTGATCGAGCCTTTGTTCCCAATTAGCCATTTAATGTTATCTTTCTTTATGCATCGAATGGGTTTTTTCCCATCCAATAGTATCTTCAGATGAGTAATTTAATCGAATGTTGTCCTCTGTTAAAAAAATAAATAAATAAGCCAGAGCTTGTTATGCATTAAACCTAGTTTAATTATATTCATTTTTTAATAGAATATTCAATAAAGCTGAAGGGTACATATTTGGGAAAAGCCTGTTCCCGATAACTTCAATGTCTTCTCATTAATTAATTTTTAAACTCAAGCTGTTATTTTTTTTCTCATGATATAAACTAATTAACTGAAAAACAGACCTCATTCTCATTTGCAACCCAGCTCTAATTCAGAAGCTCTTAGTCACAGAACTTCAGACGTAGTTCAGCCTGAGCCTCGCCCGTTCCTGGGGTGGAGCCGGGGCGGGAAGGCCTGTTAGAGACAGCAGGACTAGCGGCTGGAGAAGCTGAGCATCATTAGGGTAGGTTTCTTGTCCAGAATCTGTGTGATCCTAATTAGGTCTTAGGAGGAAAATTACATCTTATGTTGATTTATTGCTGACTCGAACTTTTATTAAAACTAGCATTAGGCTGCACAAATGTTCCAGATTAAGAAAGACATGATAACTGATCCTATACTCAAGAGGAAATGCCTTCAAATATGATATTAGACCAATGAATACAACTGGGATACAGATGACGGAATGGATGTATTGTATCAATATTAAATTTTCTTTAGTTGTTAACTTTACTGGATTAGTAAGAGAATATCCCTATTCTTAAGAAATATATACTGAAGCATTTAGAAGTAAAGAGATATAGTGAGTTACTCTAAAATTTTTTTCAGAAAAAAAAATCGTGCACATGCGTGTGCATGTGTATGTGTAGGGAAAGGGTGCACACACAAGGGTGAACCAGATGAAGCTGGGTTGGGGGTATCTGAGGATTCTTTGTACGGTTCTTTTTATTTTTTAAATTTATTGATTTTGCTATTACAGTTGTCCCAAATTTTCCCCCTTTGTCCCCCTCTATCCAGTATCCCCCTTCCCTCCAGTAATGCCCTCCCCCCTAGTTCATGTCCATGGGTCGTGCACATAAATTCTTTGGCTACTCCATTTTCTATACTATTCTTAACATCCCCCTGTCTATTTCGTACCTACCAACTATGCTTCTTAATCCCTGCACCATTTCCCTATTTCTCTCCCTTCCTCCTCCAGCTGATAACCCTCAAATGATCTCCATATCTATTATTCTATTCCTGTTCTGGTTGTTGGCTTAGTTTGTTTTTTAGATTCAGTTGTTGATAGTTGTACATTTGTTGCCATTTTAAAGTTCATGTTTTGATCTTCTTTTTCTTATATAGTCCTTTTAACATTTCATGTAATAATGGCTTGGTGACGATGAACTCCTTTAGTTTTACCTTGTCTGGGAAGCACTTTATCTGCCCTCCCATTCTAAATGATAGCTTTGCTGGGGAAAGTAACCCATGTTGTAGGTCCTTGCTTTTCAGCTATTTTTGGAGATGTCTCAGAGGGCCCTTTTTCTATTTTCATTTTTTTTTAAATTTGTTTTTTCTTCTTGTTGCTCTGATTGAATGCTATTTTCTTTCTTATGTTCCAAATAGTTGATGTGAATTTCAGCTTCATCCCCCTCCACTGTTGGTTACCTGTAGATTTTCCTTATTTCACTTAATGCAACCTTCATTTCTGCCTGGGTCTTTTTTATGCTGTTGCAGTACCCAGTGAGTTCTTTGAGTATCCTGATAACCAGTGTCTTGAACTCTGCATCTGATAGGTTGCTTATCTCCATTTCATTTAGTTCTTTCCCTGGTGTTTTCTGTTCTTCATTTGGGACACATTTGTCCCTTCATTTTGGCAGCCTCCCTGTGCTTGTGTTTGTGTATTAGGTAGAGCTGCTTGACTCCCTGTCTTAGTAGTATGGTCTCCTGTAGAAAAGGCACCCATCAGGATGAATAGGCTTCTTTAAATCCTTGGTTATCCAACTTCCATACAGTTTGATTTTCTGATGAATCTGGGTAACGTTTGTTCTATAGTTTAGTTGTCATTTTGCTGCAACTGTGGACACATGTGGACACAAAGCATGTTACCTACGCCTCCATCTTGTCTGGAAGGCTCTTAATCTGGCATCAGTAGATTCAAGGACACAAATGGCTGTCCCCAAAAGTAGGAAGAGCACACAAATGGACAATCCAAACAGATGTTTCTCTGAAACCTAAAGGCTGCCTCTAGGAAGCCTGTATAGAACCTAAATGAGGTTTCTTTTCCCCAAGTTTCATGGGCTCTCTAGCTATCTTCTTCTTCTTCTTTTGACTATGAGGATGCATTTATGACAGCTGGGGGCAGTGAAACAAGAAAGGGCTTAGCATGGAAGAAGCAACAGGAGAGCGTAGGCTGGGCTGCCTTAGCTCATGGGGAAGTCAGAGGAAAGGGAGTCTTGGGGACAGGCAGGTTCAGGGGATTGGCCTGCAACAAGCTGCCACTGCCCATTGCCTTAGAGTTTAGGAGACATGTGTCTGTGGGGAAAGAAGTGGGAGAAGAAGGGAGTGGTGCTCTCTAGCTATCTTCTAACCGAAGATTTTCACTAATTTCTAACTGAAATTTCGCATTTTCCAGGGTTACAGGTTTGTTCCCCAGGCAGGGCGCATGTGGGATGCAGCTGATTGAGTGTGTGTGTGTGTCTCTCCCTTCTGCTCTCTCTGCCCTCCACCAGCCATGTGGTCTGGGGGGCGGCCCCTCACACACGCTATGCCACACTCTTTGTACTATTCTTATTCTTGAAACATATGTAAAAGTTTGAAATTACAAATGTTCTTCAGTTTATGATGGCGTTATGTCTGAGTAAAGCCATTATAAATGGAAAATATTGTAAGCCAAAAATGCATTTAATACTATGCTGTAGACTATGGGTTGTTCACCCTCCTCATGGTGTGGCTGACCAGAACTGCAGAACACTTTGGCTGGTGTTTGACCAAACTGGACACCAGAGCCTAGCCAAGCTGACACATGAAATTAAACATCGCAGTATGGAAACAGGGTATTCAGTGATCAGCATTGTTGAAGCCACTGTGGGAAAATGGAGATAAAACTGATAGAGTGTTCCTTGTCCTAAGAAAAGTAAACTAAAAAAAAAAAAAAAAGTAAACTGAAGAGAAAAATGGGCACTAAGTATCCATAAAATAACTATAGAATAATTTAAAACAACAGAATGAAAGCCTCAAGGCAGGTGATAAAGGCCTGGAAAGAGGTTGGGCTCAGAGACAAATGAGTAGGTGGGACTTAAGGGTGAGGTTTCCCTTGGGAGCTGTGACTGGGTTGTTTCAGATGAGCTCAATTAACTCTTTCTTCTTTCCAGTCTTTTTACTTTGGGGGAGTTTTCAAACAAACTCAGAAACAAAACAAGCCCTGTAAGTACCACTATGTTATATACAGGGTTTTATGCCCTACTAAATGAGTACCCTCAGTTAATAAATCCAGCAGGTTTACAAATGAGCTTTCGTACTATAAAGGGCTACAGAATTGAAAGCTTGGTTTACAGTTTTCTAATTGTCTTAATTATTTAAACATGTGGGAAACTTCTGTTTGCTTTGAATATGAAAGCCCTGGAATTCAATATTTTAAATTCAGTATTTTTCAGTCTGTAAAAATTTTCGGACCTTTGAAACTTTATTATGGACCTATTATTTTATGACTTAGCCCTGCTTTTCTTAATTGAAAATCCAAGCATAGTTTAAAAAGAGAATCTAATCACTATATCTAATTACCAAAAATGTTTAAGTACTGACATTATTGCATTTAACTTAAATACAACTTTTAAAAATAATGACTCCCAGATGGACAGGAAGCTGCCATGAGAACAGTTGGAGCTGAAAGAATCCCCTTTTAAAATCTCAGCTTAATCCACATTAACACATTGTTGACCAGCAATTTTGTACAAAAGCTAATGCAAGAGCAAGCACGAGTTAACTCATGTAGCAAACTACATCCGTTTATTAACTTTTCAAAATGCATTTGTAAACTCAATCCTAAAATATCAGGAAAAATTTTGGAATTCCAGGCCTTTGACTCCTTTTTGTTGTTAATACTCAGCTCTTCCACAAGACAAATAAAATTTTGTACCCCTGCAGGAGACACCAAACCTGCAACTACTGAACATGAGTCAGTGGGACTCACTGAGAAGTCTTCTTACATTATTTTTGCACGTGCTAGCAGGGTAAAGCCTTTCATGTATTTATTAATAAGTACTCCTTCACCTGACAATCATTTATTACATACCAATCAGGTGCTAAACTTTACTGAATGTTTGTTGAACTGAAAGGAGTTGGTCAGTGGATTGCTGAGACCAGGTGAACGGGCGCCCACTGGGAGCCTCTGAGATCCCCACAGGACAGTGGGGAAGGACCTGTCCAGGGCGTTCCTTCCAGTGGCAGGCCTGGCAGTCACAGCAGCCAGATTCCTCTGACTCAGAAAAGGCAGCTGGCAGATTCTGATCCTGCACTGGGCACCTGAATAATACTCCTTCTCGAAACTCTCTTCCCTGAGCTCTTCTGATGCCATTTCCTCCTGGTTCTCCTTTCTCTGCCTTGTTTCTTCCCACTGTACGTCAAGGGTAGACCAGGCCTCCTTGGAGAACCTGTCTTCCTCTCATTCCACATGCTCTCCCAGGGAACAGCCATCCATGCTGTCACTTCAGCATGGATGATGACTCTACAGGTGGGCTCATGGCTCCCAAGATCTTACTTTGGCTGAGACCTCTCCTCTGCAAGGACCCCACCTCTCAGGCATCTCTGAAATGTTTCCAAAAAATCTCAAATGCACCACAGCCAAGGCTGGACTCATCATAACCCTCCTCTACTCTCCCACCAGCTGCCAACAGCCCTCTCTCCACCCTCATGGCATGATCTACCCAGTTCTTCATTCCTCCATTGTCACTTCCTGCCCAGCACAAACATCTAGGAGTCCTTCGAGT
The DNA here is from genome assembly GCA_004026585.1 of Noctilio leporinus. Classification (NCBI taxonomy): domain Eukaryota; kingdom Metazoa; phylum Chordata; class Mammalia; order Chiroptera; family Noctilionidae; genus Noctilio; species Noctilio leporinus. Next base: position 11,988 of record PVIW01002644.1, read on the forward strand.
CCACCCATTGGGTAGTTCTTGAACTTGCCTAATTCCTTTTATCCCATGCCTCAGTTAAGAACCGCACCATTCACTGTTTGGATTGCTTCCCTTATCTGACACTGTTCTTCCTAATTCCAGTTGTAGCCCTTACACTCAGGCCTTTATACCAAAGAATCTTTCTAAAATGCAACTGTTTATAGTACTTCCCTATCGCTGTCAGGATTAAAGTTGGGGGCTTGGGAGAAAATGTACATATGTGCGTAAGTGTAATAGAAATGCTGACGTCCGCAGATAGGCCCCCATCTACTTTTTGAAGCAGAATAGTACTGCATAGTTGAGGGGCATAGACTCAAGAGCTTGAATGCCTGAGTTCAAATTTCAAATTCTTTTTCTTTTTAAAAAGATTTTATTGATTATTTTTAGAGAGAGGGGAAAGGAGGGAGAAAGGTAGAGGAACACTGATGTGGGACAGAAACATCTGCTGGTTGCCTCTCATGCCCTAAACCTGGGACCCAGTCCACAACACAGTCATGTGTCCTGACTAGGAATTGATCCGGTAACCTTTTGGTTGGCAGGATGACGTCTTACCCACTGAGCCACACTGACCAGGGCCAAATTTCAAGTTCTTAATTTATGAGTTACGTGATCTTAGAAAAGTTCCTTAATATGTTGATGCTGCACTTTCTGTATTAGTTATGTGGTGCTACATAACAAATTATCTCAAAACTGAGTAGCTTAAAACAACAACACTTATCATCCCAGAGGTTTTGGGAGCCAAAACTGGGAACAGCTTCGCTAGGTAGTTATGGCTAATGATTTTTCATGAGGTTGCAGTAAAGGCCGAGGCTGCAGTCATTTGAAGGCTTGATTGGGGCTAGCAGGTCTTTCCCAAATGACTTCCGCTGAGTTCCTTGATGGCTGTTGGCATGGGGGATCAATTTCCTGCCACCTGGGCCTCTCCACAGGGCTGCTTCAGGGTCCTCATCATCTGGTAGCTGACTTCCTCCAGAGTAAATGACCCAAACAGAACAAGAAGGAGGCCATAACGTCTTTTATGACTTAGTCTCGTAAGTCACAAATCATCGCTTCTGCCATATTTATTAGGTAAAAGCAAGTCATTAACCAGCCCACATTCAAGGGTAGAGGACTAAAGGTCTACTTCCTAAATGAAAGAGTATCAAATAATTTGTTGGATATATATTAAATATTTTATTTATTTAAGAGAGAGGGTAGGAAGGGAGAAAGACAGGGAGAGAAACGTCAATGTGTGGTTGCCTCTCACACACCCCCAACTGGGGATGTGGCCTCCAACCCAGGCATGTGCCCTGACTGGGAGTCGAACCACCGACCCTTTGATTCACAGGCCAGCACTCAATCCACTGAGCCACACCAGCCAGGGCATGTGGCTATATTTTAATGCCACCTCAATATCCTCTCCTGCAAAACGGAGATTAAAGAATAGTAATTACTTTACAGAGTTCTATGAGGATTAAGTGAGCTGATAAATGATAAGGGTAGACTGGTGCATGCACGCACGTTCATAGTGAGAACCCAATAAACATGAGCTACCACCATTATGCTTCAGTCCATACCCTACCCCTCCCTCATCACCTCCCTTCACAAACCAGTTTCCTTGCCTGAATAAATTATGTGAACACTTTAGTGCCTGGCCCTCTGGTCTGCCTTCCTGGAAGACTCTCCTGTTTTCCCTCCAACGCTTATTGGGTCTTTCTCCAAGACCACTTGGGCTGGGCTGGGTGCCCTGCAGCAAGAACCCCAGGGCTCTCTCAGCCAAACACTTAACAGGCGCATCTGCTTTCTTCCTTTGATAAACGGCCCCTCCCCAAACAGATCTTCTCCGACATTCCCAGAAGTTCCTTCCCATGAGATTTCTTGGAAACCTCAAGCATATTTCTATTTGTGTATTATTATGCTGTGATTGTCTCCTGCTTACACTGAGAGGAACTTTGTCTTATTCATCTTAGTGGCTTCAGGTACAAGCATAGTGCCCAGAATGCAGTGGGTACAAAACAAATAATTTGTTGAACAAATGGGTAAGTAGCTAAAACTTCAGAGGATACTTAAAAAAAAAAAAAAAATCCTCCCCAAGGATTTTTTTTTAAAAAGTAAAAACTTCAGAGAATCCTTTTTATAAAATCCACATCCAAGGATTTTTTTTTTGCGGAGGGGGACGGGGAGGAAGGGTGGATCAAAAGGGAAGGAGAGAGGGGGGGAGAGAGAGAGAGAAACATTGATGTGAGAGAGAAATTGATTAGTTGCCTCCCAAACATACCCTGATTTGGGATTGAACCCATAACCTAGGCATGTGCCCTGACCCAGAATTAACCTTCAACCTTCTGGTGTACAGGATGCCACTCCAACTAACCAGGCCACTCAACCAGAGCTCAGAGGATATTCTGAATGGTAGGAAGAAGAGCAATCACAGGAAAAAAAAAAAAAAAAAGTCAAGTACATCATAAATCTCTGTAGGAGAGCTCTGGCCAAAGTCACACTATTTTATCTATTTGGGATACTCAGAATTCTTTTATCAGAATCTAATTTTGTCTTCATCACTAATTAATGGAAGCTAAGTTTAACATTATAAATTTGTTATAAGCTTATCAGATCACTATGTTTATAAACTATAAATAGTTTCAAGAATTTGGAGAGAAAAACAAAGTCTGTTCACTGTATATAGTTTACAATGCTAAGGCATAGATATTACCCCATATTAAATAAATTTTCATAATCTCTTTTTTAAAAGTTTAATAATTTCATTATTAATGTCTGATGTGGTTGTTAAAGCAAAGCACCCAGAGATGTAAGAAGTTTCCCTATAAACACACTGATGGCCAAAAATAGAATATGACTCAAATCAAAGAAATAATTTTAAAAACAGCACAAAGTAATTCTTAATCTGAAATCTATTTTCAACAGCAACTCAAACATAAATGGGCAAACTGAGAGATGACATTGTGTCTTGGCATTAAAGCCTGGTACACTGATAACACAGGAATGACTAAAGGGATGAGTGAAATGTGAAGATGCTAATGTAGTGTTCATGGTGTTAAGCGCAGAGAAAACACACACTAAAATCTTTCTCAAAGTCCCACTACAGCCTCACCAAAGTTTTAGTTTGGACTTGACTCACCGTATTCTATGAGCATTCCTGTTCCTCTAAATAGATTTCTTTCCACTTTTTGAAAGATGTGTTTCAAAGCAATTGTGATAGCTCTTAAGAGCCAAAGTTAAACTCAGTAATGTTGGACTACCAGCCAGCTGAATGGGTATTTTTTTTAACTATTTGTTTTCTTTTATTTCTTTTATTTTTTTAAAAGATTTTATTTATTATTTTTCAGAGAGAGGGGAAGGAAGAGAGGCAGAGAGGGAGAGAAACATCAATGTATGGTTGCCTTTTACCTGACTCCAGCTACAGACCTGGCTGGAGACGTGGCTTGCAACCTGGTTATGTGCCCTGGCTGGGAATGGAACCAGTGACCTTTGGGTTCGCAGGCTGGCACCTTCTCCACTGTGCCACCAGCCAGGGCAGGATACGCATTTTTGGATGAAGCACTCCGGTATCTTCTTAATCATGTCCTGTAAGTGGCCAGCTATGTGTTTGATCTACTTTATGGCAGGCCCTGCATGGGGAGGATTAGGGAATCACACTAATTTCTGCTAACATTTCTTCATGCGCAACAAAAGAACGTTCGTGAATACAGTGGTTGCACCCTTCCAGATGTGTTCCTGCTGCAGCTGACATATTTCAGGAGTTTGTAGCTTCCATGGCCCCAGTTTCAACATTTAAGCCCTGTCTGCTCCATGGAGCTAAGAATGTAGAAGCAAACAGTGGCTTCCCAACTATGGGATCTGGGAGCAAATATGGGACACATTTTTCCTTCTGTAAACACCGTAATGAGGGGGCTCTGTGAGCAGAAAAGTATGTCAAAATCAGAAGCGATCTGAAATGTCTGGGAGCCATGTGACCCAGATTTTCCAAGGCAAGCACCATTTGAGATATTCTGCTCCTATAAGATCATGAGTCATGGGTCGTCTGGGCCACCACCTTAATTTTACAGTAAAGAAACTAAGGATGAATAATTTGCCAAAGATCACACAGTAATTAATGCCAGATGGAAATTCTAAACTGTTCATTCCTCACTGTCCTTCTAACCAATGCCCAGGACAAAAGTCAAGGTTTCTTGAAGTTTAATTCTAGACTTTCCCCCCACTACATAACACTGACTATGCTTCTTATAAGTTGCATCATTACAAGACAATATGAATTAAAAAAAAAAAAGTTCCTGATGAGCCAACACTTCCTCCTCCAACAAGAATGAATGAATGGTTTGAAGTTGCAAGGCAGCAGGAGGCTATTTCATGGAAACAGAACCGTCCAATAACCAGTTCAAGAATGAGCTGCCAGCTAGCAAAGCACCCAAACATGTGAACTTTAGAGTTGTTAGAAAACATAATGTGAGTTATAATGCACAAAAATAGACCTTAAAAACTGAGTCAATACAAACCATAAAATAAAATGAAGAAGGGAGGGAAAAATATCTTGAAGAGGAAAAGTAGGCATCATACAGGCAAATTACATAGGTTTCCAATGAATACTTTTATTATTACTTACGAAGTATTGTATTATTTTCCATATGAACAACTGCAAACCTACTTTTGCCCTCCCTTGCATATTCAAGTATGTTTGTTTAGATGTCATGATTTTTGACTATTACCTAAAATGGCCTGCAGACATCAGGGTTTAGAAATGTCCTCAGTCTTACAGAATGAAAAGGGAAAGCAAGTCAGACATACACAGTCTGACTCTGGGAGCTAAAGCTGCAGGAATCCCTCACTCTGACCACCAGGAGAGACAATCAACAGTCACAGGTTTCACAATCACTTAAAATGCTATTTATTTCTTTTAAAAAATAACTTTTCTGACTACAAACATACCTTTGTAGAAATCTAGAAATGCTGGGGGAGAAAACAGAAAGAAAAGCACTCATCCTTCGCACATCCCGATAACCTCTGTTTATGTTTGCCTATGCTTTTAATTCTTTTTCTCCAAGTACAGTATTATTTTTATAAAACTGAGATATCATGTTTATAGATTTTAACTTTCACTTTCATTCAGTAAAATATTGTGAACATTTTCTTGTTAAAATTATCTGCAAGAAGTTTGTAAACGGCTTCCTGATATCATAATCAACGCTTATACATGTAGTGATTTTCTCACTTGTAAGTACTATAAATAATGCTGTGATCAATATCTTTGTATCCAAATTATCTACATTTCTGATTAGTCCTACAGACAGGAGTCCAGAAATTGACCTCGTAGGTAAGAGTTTGAACAATTTAAGGTTCTTGATAACATCTGTTAAATTAACTTACAGAAAAGTCATACCAGTGACACAGTGGGGTATGCCTGTCACAGGGTGAGGTGCTTTACTGCTCACTACCTCAGTTTCTCTGAGGATAATCATTACAGATGTTTTCCTGATCTGAAATTAAAAAAAAGAGCACCACACTATTACTTTAGTTTGTTTTTTCTGTTACTAGTGAGTTTTAATATGTTTTCACATGATTATTAGCAATTTGTATTTCCTTTTCAGTGAATTATCCCTTCTGTATTCTTTAACCACTGGGACAGAGTTATTCTTTGGTAAAGTCCCTTAGGTATACAATATATAAATGATATCCCATTATCTTTCCTCTCAATCTATTTTTGTGTAACTTGAGCTAATTATTTTCTTTAGAGTTTTCTAAAGAAAATTTCATTGACTCAATAAAGTAAAATAAATTCATAACCTGTCACAATAGTGTAACACTGAAATAATTATTAAATGACTTTTTCTCAAATAAATCATACATTAAACATTTTACAAAGAAAGGCATTAGTCCTAGCTCTGTCTCAAACCAGAAATTTTATCTTAAACAAGACAAAATGTTAAAGATTCTAAATTTGTTAAGCTGTAAAATAGGACGTTTAATCTTTGAGTCCAATTTCAAAACTAGGCAGTCTTGTCTTTACATAAAATAATACACAGCACCACCTAGAGGTAAAAAAATAATAATTTTATATATATTTCCCTTAGTTAAAAATAAATCTTCAGTGTTTAGCAAAATATTAAGTTGCTATTTTATATTAGCATGTGAGTAAATGTATGTGAATTTTAATAGCCTCTATATGAAAGAATAAAACTTTTCTAATGATTATGTCATAACACCTGCAAGAATTCTAAGCACCTAAATAAATCTAGCTCATTTTCTTCCTACCATCACTCTTTTAGATCTACTATTATCTTTGGCATTGCTTGAGAAATCAATGACATTATCTTAAGTCTGACTCTAATGACCATAAATGTCATGGTTACATAATAATGTGATATATCCTAGATGCATTCTCTACCCTTTGGGGCTTTATGAACTTGATGAAAACCTGAGCTAAAAAATAATTTCTCTATGATTAGACATGTACAATGTCACACTTCCTAGTTTTAAGTTCAGGAAAAAGAATGCCCAAGTAGGAAATGTGGGTAATATAAAAAATAACAGTAGCTCTGAATCAATCTACTTGGATTTCTTGAAGAAAATGTAATTTATGGAAAGGATGGAAGCCCAAGGCTGCCCTACGCTGTTAACAGCTAGATTATTACAACAGCTTTGTTTTAATGCTGATGTTGTTAGCAAAAACATTCTCTTTATAATTCACTTTGGGATGGTACTATTTTAATTAGAACCTTCTAAATTATTCTGAGTTTTCAGCTTCATCATGTTTAATCTTCTAATTAAACTCCAAGCTCATCAAGTGACACAGTATCTTCTGATTGTTTTGGACTCACCAAGGGGTGCTATACTGGGAATGTGTGTGTGGACTAAGTGACAGTGCTTTGCTAGTGACTATAAAGACAAGTCCTTTGGCAAAGGTGAATGTACAAAGCAAAATGAAGTACAGGCACTGAAATGTTAAAAAAAAAATTGCTGTGACAAAGTTCAGGAAGGGTGTTGCCTAAGATCTGACTTGACCCTTGACTGATGTAACTTAGATTGAGAAAAAAGAAAACTAAATCCTTTTGGAAGCTGCCTTACATCTGTACAGGGTCCAATTTCCAACTCATATTTTAGGGAATAGATTCCCTTTGGAGAATTGCATAATTATGAATTGTTCTGATGGGGGAAAAGAAAAAAACCTAAGAGACTTTCCCAACTGTATATCGTGAGAGTTTTCAAACATCCAGAAAAGTTGAAAGAATAGTACTATGAATACCATAAACCTACCACTGTTAACATTCTTCAGCTATATTTATTTCTAAAACACTGAAACTAAATTGCAGATATGCATGACACTTCACCCTGAAATACTTGCTCAAGCATCATTTAAGAACAAGGATATTGTTCATAACCCCAATGTCACTGTCACACTTAAGAAAACAATTATGCTCTAATATCCAATTGAATTATAAATGACTGCAATTGTCCCATGCCTGTCCTTCATAGTTGTTCTTTTATTAATAAAAATAAGAATCTAATCAAGATGAACAAATTGCATATAGTTTATTTCATCTTTGAAGCGCTCATTTATTGGGCACCTACTGTGTGTCCGGTTATTCAGTCTTTTGTATTTAATTTCACAAGAAAATTTGAGATAGTTGTTGTTATATAAAATGGTAATACCTTATGTCTGAATACTGTTTTATATCTTAGTTATTCACCATTATATGCATAGAATCTAGCCAAGAGCCTTGAACATACTAGGTACTAATATACAGCTATGGACTAAATAAAACATGGTGTGCTTGTCTATTCTGCTGGAAAAACTACAATACAAATCTGGTGATAAATTACCCAATTTGTTGCGATAGTACCTGGAGGCCAATGTAGCCTCTCACCCACACTCCCTGCTTCTCAGGGCACTTCGGTGGAAACATTTAAGCAGGCCCCTGATGTAGCTACCTCAAGCAACCTGCTACAGGATTACAGTTAAAATTCATGCCAATTTTGCACCTATTCCATATATTCATTTTTTGGGTTTTAATACTAAATATGGTTTTAAATTTCACATCAAGGTGGAAAAGAGTATCCTATTTGCTTCACCAGGCTACAGGGCATACCAAATTTGGACCCAAACAAATGAAAGGGGGCCAGTAGCAAATATTAGGTTTAGCATTAGGCAATTTCTTTTCTCTTTTTAGGATTCCAGTATCTTGAGGACTCAGATTCACTTAAAGATACAGTTATTAACAGCATTAATATTGTAATGTTTGTGAGTTATGGCAGGCTGATCCCTAACAAAATATACACAGAATATTGCTAAATGGGTAATTAGAGTGTAATGATTTCAGCCTAATTTTGGTGAACATGTTGATAAGTATCTGGCAGGAAGGTAAATCATTTATGTCATTTATTGGACTAAGATGTCCTCTGATGCTTTGTGAGTCTCTTCTAGAATCTAAGAGAAATATTTGTCAAAAAACTGTTTTAGAAAAGGAAGATGACTGATGATTTTCACCATGAAGACTCTAATTTCTATGACATGTACATGAAGATTCTGAAATAACTCAGTTTCCTAATAAATAAAATTACAGCAATCTGGAACAGAAATGTTTAGTTCTACCTTCCAGTTGGTAGTGAAATCTGCTAACTCAGCCAACCACCAGCATTTAAGATGAACAATGGAAGACATTCATCTTATTTAAATTTTGATGGTTTGTTGTGATATGAAGAGGAATTAATTCAACCTGAATTCAAAGAAATTCTGCTGGTACCTTTCCCTGAGCAAGCATGTATCTTTCAAAAAAAATAGTAATTTTCAGTTACTTCTTTGTATGATAAGTTTGCATAACAAGGTTAGTATTAATATGACTAATATGACTGTTTCCAAAATTTGCCACCCCCACCTTTTTTTTTAAACCATCCCACTCCACTGAGAAAGTAAAGAGGCACCTGCTCTGGGGTAAGGTACCTTCAGGAAGGGTGCAGGATGACAGGTGTCTTCATGTGTCCAGGTATTGGTGGCAACCTTGTCCACTCCAGCAGGTCTTTCCTCCTGTCAGAAATTTGGCCTCAGTCATGCAGATATCCGCAAATTGTTTTCCAGTGAATGCTATGCTCATGGAAACACTGACCTTTGTTGAAGATTGCACCATCAGCCAGCAAGCATTTTCCTCATTAAAATGTCTTAGGAAACATTAGAAATGTGGAGCACAAAGACCCAAAGAAGCGACTTCCATTAATAATCGTGTAGAATACCCTTAGTATTTTTTAGGAAAGAACTATTCCCAGCCAAAAAAAAAAAATATATATATATATAACTATTTCCTTATAGTAAACCAGAATAAACATGTCAGGAGAAGAGAAATTTTGCTTATTTGCATCGTTACTGCATCCACAACGCTAGCTTCAAGTAGGCATTCAACACGTGCTTACTGAATGGAAAAGCCCAGCGTTCCAACTCCTGAGGCACCTGTTGGGCTCTGAGAAGACAGCACGCACCGGCAGATCTCTCCATCTAAGCCATGCCAGGAGGGGGGTGCTCTTGCTCTACTCAGCCATAACCTGAGGCTGCTCCAGAAGCCAGGGAGAAACAACATCTGAACTGGCCCCAACAGGACCGGAAGGGGCGAAGTGAAAAAGCAGGTGGCTTACCCTCTCAGCTGGACTCTGCCACACTACTGCTCCTCTCTCAACCCTCATCCATTGGCCTGTGGGAGCTCCCTGGGACCAGGCTAAGGCAGCAGAACCCAGGCCTACTAGGTGAGGAGATCTGTCTTGCCAGACATTAAGAATTAATTTCAAGTCTTAGTAACAGATACAGTTTTCTAGTATAATATAAATAAATAGACCAACTAACAGCTCAGAAACAAGCTTACATGTGGATTTTTGATATATGACAGAAGTAACATTATAAATCAATGTGAAAAGGATGGAATACAGCCCTGGCTGGTGTGGCTCAGTGGATTGGCGCTGGCCTGCAGATCCAAGGGTTGCTGGTTTGATTCCTCGTCAGGGCACATACTCAGACTGCAAGTCAGGTCTCCAGCCAGGTCCCCAGCTGGAGGCAGGTGAAAGGCAACCATACATTGGTGTTTCTCTCCCTTTCTTCCTCCCTCCCTCCATGCCCTTCCCTCTAAAAATAATGAATAAAATCTTGAAAAAAAAATGGATGGAACAACAGACAAATGGTATTGGGACAATAGGATATCCATATTGGAATAAATTTCTATCTGTACCTCACACCTAAATGCAAAGTTAGGACCTAACAATGAAAAAAAATCACTTAACTCTTAGAAGAACACATGTTAAAATAGGAATTATATTTCAAAATATTACACTAAGCATAATAAGCCAATCCCAAAGGACAGATAGTGTATTATTCCACTCATGTGAGGTACACAGAGTAGTCAAATACAGAGACAGGAAGCAGAATGGTAACTGTCAGGGGCTGGAAGGAAGGAATGGAGAATTAGTCTTTAATGAGTTGTTTCCATTTTTTGCAAGATGAAAAAGTTCTGGAGAGATGGTGGTGATAGTTGTACAGCAATGTGAATGTACGTAAAGCCACTGAACTGAACACTTAAAAATGGTGAACATGGTAAATTTTATATTATGTATATTTTATTATAAAAAAATACTCTTAGAAAAAATAGGGGGAATGGATGGGTGGGGAGGGGGACAGAGGGGAGCAAAAAGGGGATGGATGTAATACAACAACAATAAAAAAAAATACTCTTAGAAAAAATATATACAATATCTTCCATTTCAGTAATATAATGCAGTTATGCAGACAGTCCCTCCCATCAATAACTTAAAATGTGTAATAAACATTTAAAATATTCCTTAAAACACCACCTGCTGATTCCCAACAGCCCAAGATGCAATTTTAATGTGGCCCTAGATTGGGAGAGCTCCAAGCACCAGGACGAAGTATATACGATACTCTCCAAAGGAATTCACCTTTCTCTGAGGCCTCATAGGACCGCCACAGATAATTTTTCACAAAATGAGCAGCTTACAGCAAAAAAATAACCAAGCACACATGAAACAAGGCATTGTGAGTAAAAACCAGCAGAACAGGACTCACAAAAATTGTTATTAACCTAAGGAGTTGTTGGTATGATCTGACATGCTAAAAATAAGGCGGCAAACTTATTGGTATGTATACCTGCATGTAGATATACAACAAAAATAACGACTTACGGAGTAAAGCTTGAAATGGCAAAATTCAAATGCAAAGCAACAATAACAAATCAAGAGGGAGATAAATGGAGTAAAAAGTGTTCTGAAGCCCTTACATTATACCAAAGGTAAAAGTATTGCTTAGATGATCAGGACTTTGATAATATGCATGTTGAAGTTTCTAGTAACCACCAAAGAATAGAAACAGGGGACTATAACTTCCAAACAATGGGAAAACATAGAACGATTATTCAAAAACCCTGAATCACTCACACACACATTAATAAAGGAGAGAAAAAAATGCACATGTAGAAATCATAAAATAAAATGATAGGTTTAAAGCTAAATATATGAGAAATTATATTAAATGATAATGACTTTAAGGCTCCAGTTAAAAGATAACACTGCCAGACTAGATAACATTAAAAATCCAATGGTAATCTCTTTAAAAGAAAGACATCCAAAATATAAAGTAGACAGAAAACTTTAAATTAAAAGGATAGTAAAAATGTGTGATTTTGCCCTGGCTGGTGTGGCTCAGTGGACTGAGCTCAGGCCTTCGAACCAAGAGGTTACTGGTTTGATTCCCAGTCAGGGCACATGTCTGGGTTGCAGGCCAGGTCCCCAGTTGGGGGCACGTGGGAGGCAACCATGCATTGATCTTTCTCTCCCTCTCTTTCTCTCTCTGTTCCCTTCTCCAAAAATAAATAAATAAAAAAATTTTAAAAAGTGTTATTTTTTTTCTTCCATGAAAAATTTGGCTGTGAAGGTGAAAGCTTTTTTGAATGGATGGCAATCTTTTGCTTGTAAGTGGAATTTTCACCTACTAGAATAATGGGGTAGTCTAAGAAAGGCCCTTATACAGCCCCTATTTGAATGGCCTTGCTCTGAAGATGAAGAAATTGAGGCAGTAAGAGGCAAAATCACTAACAGAAGAGCATACACAAAACTCGAAGTTAAACAGTCCCATTGTCGTAAATAACTGTCAGGATCAAGATACTGTAATTTTATTGTTGAAAATTTTGATATGCACAAAGGAAAAACAAACTCACTTTAATTGCTCCATTAAAAAATAAATTTAGGATTTGTCTTCCTGGAGGTGAGCACACGCGGGGGCGGGGTGGGGGTGGGGTGGGCGGAGAGCAATAAATGAATGAATGAATGAATGAATGAATTTAGGGCCCTGGCGGGTGGCACAGTGGATAAGGTGCTGGCCTGCGAACCCAAAGGTTGCTGGTTCAATTCCCAGCCAGAGCAACATAACCAGGTTGCAAGCCAGATCTCCAGCCAGGTCCATAGCTGAAGGCAGGTGAAAGACAACCATACATTGATGTTTCTCTCCCTCCCTGTCTCTCTCTTCCCTTCTCTCTGAAAAATAATAAATAAAATCTTTAAAAACAAACAAACAAAAAATAATAAATTTAAATAAGGATGGTATTTTGCAAATACTAACCAAAAGATAGCTGGTATGGCATAGTAATATGATAAACTTTAAGGCAAAAAATACACCTATAAATAAAGAGGTCCAACTCCTGTCCTAGATGGCTTACTAGAAAAGTTCTATAAAATATTCAATATTCATGGGTGTAAATGTATTTTTGCATGTGTTGGGTAATATTGCAATTCATATTACTTAAAAGAGTAATTCTTTAAACAAATGAATTAACATAGGCATTTTGGAATATTGAAAATAAAACTTTGTATTAATATGATTTGAGAAGCTGACAGAAGGCAGTAATAAAATGGTCTGGATGTGAAAGGAAAAAAAAAGTACACATTAGTGGGTACAGAATAGACAGGGGGATGTTAAGAAGAACAAAAGATATAGAGAAGCCACAAAACTTACATGCATGACTCATGGACATGAACTAAGGGGGGCATTGCTGGAGGAAATGGGGTACTGGGTGGAGGAGGGAAAGGGGGGAAAATTGGGCCAACTGGAATAGCAAAATAAATAAAATATATTAATTAAAGAAAAAGAAATAATATTCAAGAAGTAAATAATTACAAAATGTTTCAGGGGTATGGTAACATATAAGTGAGAATTTTACAGGAAGAGAAAGAAAAAGAATAATTACAGGATTACCTCATTTAGACGCAAAAATACTTAGCAAAAAAGTAGGAAATTAAATCAAGCCATGTGAAAAGAAAAATATAACATGACCAAGTTGGGTTTATTTTTAAAGTACAAAGTTGGTTTCACCTAAAAGAAAAAAAATCAAAGAATATAATTTTCTTTAATCAAGCTAAAAAACTTACAAACATCTCAACAGACACAAATGGCATTTGATAAAATTTAACATTTATTTATAACTAAAACATGTTAGATAACTAGAAATAGAAAGGAACATCTATTTAATATTACATTGGAGCTCTTAAACAGTGAAGTAGGGTAAGAAAAAAATACATATATAAAGAATTAAAGAAATAAAACTAATTATTCATTATTTGAAAAATGATATATAATTAAGTTAAAATAATTAATATCATAGTTACTAGGTAGAAAAATCTCCATGCAAAGTTATTAGATAGAAAAAATTAATGAAATTTATTTTTTACTTTATACTAGCAACTGGTAGGTAGAAAATAATGTTTTAAAGGATACCATTTGATACCATATGAAGGTTTGGGAATAAATCTAACATTAAATATTAGAATCTATGGAGAGAATTCTTAAAAGTTTATTTAAAATGTTAAAGAAGGCCCTGGCTGGTAGCACAGTGGATAAGCTGCCGGCCTGCGAACCCAAAGGTCACAGGTTCAATTCCCAGCCAGGGCACATAACCAGGTTGCAAGCCAGGTCTCCAGTCAGGTCTGTGGCTGGAGGCAGGTGAAACGCAACCATACATTGATGCCTCTCTCCCTCTCTGCCTCTCTCCCTTCCCCTCTTTCTAAAAATAATGAAATAAAATCTTTAAAAAATAAAATAAAATAAAATAAAATGTTAAAGAAGACCTAAATAAATATACTGGGATTGGAAGATTCAACATTGTATTGATAAATATTGAGCTCTAATATTGCTCAAGAAGTAGTACCTGGTACAGAACTTACTCTCTTACCATAAACAACTAAAAATCTAAATAAAATATATGAGACAACGGTTTTTTAGACATTTGTGACAGCAGACAGGAAAAGACTCTGATCTCTTAGAGAAAGAAAACAGCTTCCTACCTGGGGGCAATTTTGAGATTACAGCACAGGGAGGGAAAAGTCAAAGCACAGTGGTCCCATTAAATTGAGGAGACAGAGGCTGGATTTTTAGGAGGGGGGAGAGCTAGAGTATGTAAGTCACAGAATCAGAGAGGAGGGGGTTACGCGGAGAAAGAACTCCCAAAATCTGCACAGAGTCTCCTTGAATCTTTGGCTGAATACTAATCTGCACATGCAAAGAATATACTCTACAAGGCTCAGCAAAGAACTCCCACCAGAGCTGTAAACTGAGCAAGTCTCAAGCGTACACACAGGGGTAGGAGACATTCAAACTCTACCCAACCAGAGTATAGCAACCCCCGCAAGCCATTGAGCAATCAACAGAAAACCCAGAAGGGGTCAAAGTTTAATATTAAAGTTAAACTAGCCCTAGAATAAACGCCATTCTAGAAACACTCCAACAAGCTTAAAATAAACCTTGAAAACAAAAAGTTGATCTACAATTAACCTAACCACTAACCTGTGTGCCAGAACAAACCTCAATACTCCTTGAAAAAAGGACAACAAAATGAAAAGACTTGACAACGTAACATTTATAATACTGATGCCAAATTAAAAAATCACTAGGCACAGAAAAAAGCAACAATTCGTGAACCAGAAAAGGATCTTTAAATATATTAAAACTATGTCTAAAATATTAGAAATGTTCATATATACATAATTCATGCATATATTTCATATTCCCATACATGTATGATCAAACCCTTTTCACTTTGATTTAACTTCAGTACTAATGCCAGCAAATTTCTTGATAATACAAAATCAAACAAAAGCAACATAATTATTAGTGAGTAAGGAAAGGCCATTCTAGTAATTTTGTTTATTCATGTATATCAAACCCTTTAAGAGTTAAGTAAGGAAATAAAGCTAAACATTTTTGTGCCTGTATTCCTAGCATATCATCCCATACGCCATGGTTATGCACCCAGCAGCTGAAACTGGCTTTTATCAGCTTATGAGAGTCAATGGTTAAATACTCAAGAATTCTGCAATCTAATTGCTAAACTGGTGGTAGCTTGAAACCAGCAGTTTCACTGCAGATATTTACACTGCAGAAACTGACAAGCAGTATAAATCAGGGCTTCATTTCAGCCTGCGGATGTGCTAGTACACAACTGTGTATTTTCTGGTTTAAAAAGTATCCCCTAGAGATTCAGCACACTGTGGCCTACAGGCCAGATCTGGCCTGCCACCTGCTTTTGTAAGTCTATTTTATTTTATTTTAAAAAATATTTTATTATTTTTATAGAGAAGGGGAGGGAGAGAGACAGAGAGGGAGAGAGACATCGATGTATGGTTGGTTGCCTTTCACCACCTCCAGCTATATATCTGGCTAGAGACCTGGCTTGCAACCTGGTTATGTGTCCTGGCTGGGAATCGAACCAGCGACCTTTGGGTTCACCAGCTGGCGCCTTATCCACTGTGCCACCAGCCACTGTAAGTCAAGTTTAAGGCCCCAAATATTTATTATCTGGCTTTTTTATGGAAAAAGAAAAAATAAACAAAAGCTACCCTGGGCAGAGGTAATAGTTGGACAAGCCAAAAAAAAATAAGTGAAAGTTTGAACAGAATTGATCAGAAACTTCCATCTTGGAAAAGTTCTTTTTACACATTTTTTTAATACACCTAAATCCTAAAATCTTATAGCCACTTATTTTTTTCTACAGTTTCAGATACCAATACAACAGTGTAATTAGGTAGATAATCCAGAAGGTACCATCATCAAATATAATCCCGTCATTTTTACTTCATCTAAGCAGTCTTGTATAGACATTTAAGATTCTCTAATAATATATATCCAATGATGGTGCCATTCTTCTGGGGGGGTTTTTTATCTCAAAGGTCCTACCAGCCAGTCATACGTAGTTTTTGTTAGTTTTTTTGGTTTTATTTTGTTTTGTTTTTTATTAATTTGTTGCTGTTGTATTACAATTGTTTCATTTTTTTCCCCATTGCTCTCCCCTACCCTCCCATCCCCTCTCCTATAGTCAATCCCCACCTCATTGACCATGTCCTTGGGTCTTTCACATCAGCTCCTCGACTAAAACCTTCCCCTTCTTTCCTCCCTCCCACCTCCCCTGACCTCTCTAGTCATGGTCATTCTGCTCTTTTTTTCCCTGTTTCTGGTTCCATTCTATTTGTCTATTTGTTTTGTTCATTAGTTTCCTGTATTAAGTGAAATCATGTGGTATTTGTCTTTTGCCGCCTGGCTTATTTCACTAAGCATGATACTCTCCAGCTACAACCATGCAATCACAGAAGATAGGAGTTGCTTCTTTCTTTCTCTGCTGTGTAGTATTCCATTGTTTTTTGTTCCACTCATCTACTGATGGGCACTTAGGATGTTTCTAGCACTTGACTATTGTAAGTAGCACTGCTATGAACATAGGGTTGCCTAGGTTCTCCTGAATTGGTGTTTCAGGATCCTTTGGGTATAATCCTAGTAGAATTGCTGGGTCATAAGGCAGTTCTATTTTTAGGTTTTTTTTTAGGAATTTCCATACTGTTTTCTACAATGGCTGCACCAGTCTGCATTCCTACCAACAGTGCACCAGGGTTCCCTTTTCTCCATATTCTAGCACTTGTTATTTGTTGATTTGTTGATGATGGCCATTCTGACAGGTGTGAGGTAGTATCTCACTGTGGTTTTAATTTGCATCTCTCTGATGGCTAGTGATGTTGAGCATTCTTTCATGTGCCTGTGGGCCCTTAGTATGTCCTTCTTGGAATAGCTAGGTACATTGCTCTTCAACATTCACATGCCTACAAGTAACTTAGGGATCTTGTTAATATGCAGTTCCTAGTGTGGCAGCTAAATTCCCAGGTGCCACTGATGCTGTTGGTGGTATTCTGAGTAGCAAGCTGCTGGCGGACTGGACAGCACCCAGGCAAGAGATGACAGCAGTTCAAAATAGAGTCATGGCAATAAAGATGGAAGAAGGTAGGTGGATCCAAAATACCTTTCATGTTGCATTGGGCAAAACTGTCACCTTTTCCTCTCACCCCCACTTCCTTTTCAAAACAAGAATTTTCACGTAGGGAAGATGACTTTTAGGTCAAAAGCTCTCAATAGGGCTATATTCGAGATCTCTCATGCAATTGCTAGTGAAGCTCCTGGACCTGGTTATGCCAAAAGAGTGTTTCGTCTCCTTGTACAGTCTTCCTCTATTGACATTTTTTGGCATTGCCATTCCCAATCACCTTTTCTAATTCCTGGGATTCTCCCCTACGCTGCAGTAGGAAGCATGAAAATTAATAATAATCAGAACAGGAGTTCTCAAAATATGGTTCCCCAGGCCAGCAGCATCAGCATCTAAGGGGAATTTGGTAGAAATGAAAAGTCTGGGGTGCACCTTACACCCACAGAACCAGAACGCCTGGCAGTAGGTCCAGCAATGCCCTAACTAGCCCTTCAGGGGATTCTGACGCTCATTCAAGGTTAAGAACTACTGAATCAGAAGACTGGAAAATATTAGTGTGAGTGGACATTCACATTATGGATCCAGGATCTTTCAGAGAATTTTTCAGGAAGATAAGAAAAAGAAGATAAAACAACTTTAAACAAACACATTAGGACCCCTGAAACACAAGAAGAGGCCATGGGAGTCTCTTAGATCATGCGCATGGGCAGCTTTCAGTATTGCAGGCTGCCCTTCCTGTGTGCTACTAATATAACAAGAGGCAGTAAGAAAGTAGGAAAAAAAGGAAGTTCTATCTTTGATTTTAAATAAATTGTTTAATAATTTTCAGCTTAAGTGCATACGTGATATTTGCTCTTATCTTTGTACTAGTGATAATTATGAATTAGGGGTATGAGAATGGAGGAATGTAATAAGAGTCACCCAAGGAACTTTTTCAAAATATTATGTTTACAGTTGTCATGAAGGTTATGATTTATAATAGCATTATTAATTCAACAAGAATAAACTGTTTCAGGTACTCAAAACTGTAAGCCTACTTTTGTCCACCCCCGTACACCTCCCATCCTCTCCCCCAACTGAAATGTTGATGGAGGCGTGGACCAGCACATGTATCTGAAACTCTTCCTTGTGATTCTAACTACTTCCATGCTCACCTCTCTCCACATTCCCACCAACTACCTTAGCCTTGCGTCAATGCAGGAGGAAGTACTGGGATCCCCACCTTTATCTTTTGTCCTCTGCTACTTACTATTTTGAACCCACTACGGTGTGAGACAGGATATCTATCCTAAGGGAAGTAACTTTCTACAGGAAACCACCAGTGAAAAGTATTAGACTAAATGCAATCAAGTGCTGTATTGTGTGATAGAGACTTGAGGACTATGAAACTTGGAGAAGGACAAGATCTAGGTTTCCCACTCATTTTCATTACGTTATCTTCTCATCTTAGAATATTGGGGCCAGGTTGTCTTAAGTTGCCAGAAGGACCAATGCATACTCACATTTCACTCAGACTTATGAACAAAAAAACAAGGAAAGAGTACTAGCAATTATGTTATGAAACACACCTGAAAATTTCAAACAAGTTAGGGCCAAGGTAACCTAAGGGAGAAAACAAGAAAGCTCTTTTGATAACGAGTCACTCTGAGCTTCTGTGTTTTTCATGTTTCTCCATTCCTTTCCTGTCACCTGAGTCTTTGACATTTTGCTTCTTGTTTATTCTTTTATCGTGGATAAGCAGGACAAGGGAAATAGTAAATCAATTTTAGTATAACCTATATTGTACTCTTTAATAATAAAATTCTAATGATGAGAACAATTTAAAGTGTTGGCTAGGCTTTATGAAGAGATATGGAAGTGAATTTCAAGATGTATTGTTCAGTGAGAAAAACAAAACCTAAGCTAAGTAAATTTCTGTTAAAAAGGTGAAAAATAATATTTATATTTATGCATAACTGTTTGGGCAGAAATACATAAGAAACAGGCGACACTGCCCCTGAATGAATTGAAGGCTAGTGAGTAAGGTAAAAAGGGGGGATTTTCACTGATACTCTTATTTTCTTAAATTTTTAAACCATGTGTCTGTATGACTTCTTTAAAAAATAAACAGCATTTAAAAAAAGTATTGGCTAAGAAGAGATTTAGAAATCTCAATCCCTCTTCTAAAAGGCTTCATGGTATAATAGAAAGCATTGTTTTTGGAGTTAAAAAAAACAAGAGACCTGGTTCCAAAACCTGGTCTGCTACTTACTAGTTTTTTGTAACCTTGGCCAAGTTCCTTAAGTTAGCAGAGTCTTATTTTGAGCATTAATAAAATCGATATAACAAAAGCTACTTTGTGAGGATGAGACATTATATAAAACTGCCTCGTGATTACTAAATGGTAGCTATTATTCTGTGGATTTCAATTACCCTTGCTATCCATTACCACCAATTATGAGCTGGATGCTGACTGAAGGGAACCTGAGATCTGAATAAGGTCTAAGACAGTCTTAATTTACAGGTATCAGCCACCTGTGGGGGAAAACTACACATTTTTTAAAAAGTTGTATTCAGGTACTTCTTGGGTCTTTGGGTACAAAAATCCAAGGGCTTTTTAAGGTTTCTTAACGACTATCCCAAGAGATCACGCAATTAATGGCATTTAATAACAGCCACCCCCATAATGCAATTTTATATTGGTTCTCTCCTTTGCTTCACCACCCTCTTCTCCTACCCTGGTTTCTTGGAAATGCCTTCCCTAATCAAGTAACAGCACATAAGCCTCTTGCCTCAGCTGTGTTTACTTTCTGGGAAACCCACGTGAAGACTGAGGCCTGTCTAATCCTACTAAAGAGCCTGGGCCTGTGTAGTAGACACCACTGGTGTCCTACTCACTACTTTAGACTTTAAAATTGATAAGGCTCGCTTTCTGGACTGCTGGCATTTGTACCTCTTGCTCTGCTAGTCCGCTCTCTTTGCCACCCAAAACCAATGTCTCCTCCCATTCCATGAGCTCTTTTAATTTTCTTGATGGTATAGTATGCAGCACAAAAGTTTTTAATTCTGATAAAGTCCAATTTATCTGCTCTATCACTTGTGTTTTTGGTGTTGTATCTAAGAGATCATTGCCCAACCCAAGCTCATGAAGATTTATTCCTATATTTTCTTCTAATAGTTTTACAAGATTTTTAACATTTAGGCTTATGAACCATTTTTGTGGATAACTGAGGTAGAGGTCTAATTTCATTCTTTCACATATGAATACACAGTAGTCCAAGCACCATTTGTTGAAAAGATTATTTTTTTCTCCATTACATAGCCTTGGTGTCCTTATGAAAAATTAACTGACCATAAATGTAAGGGTTTATTACTAGAGTTTCCATTTTACTCCACTGATCTATATGTCTATCCTTATACCAGTATCACACTATTTTGATTACTGTAATTTCATAGTAAGGTATGAAATTGGGAAGTGTGAGTGTTACAAATTTGGTTTTCTTTTTCAAGGTTGTTTTGGATTCCATCATATGCTTTTTAACTTATACTTTTTGGATCTTTTAAAAGAAATAATTTTGGACTCCAAAACCATAAAATACTTTTATAAAGGTATGGTTTTCTAAAAGTTTGTTTGCCCTTCTCATTCAGACCTTTGATCTATTTAGAAAGCATTTAGTGCATGGTATGAGGTGCCATGCATTTAAGTTGTACTAACACATATTTTTTAAAGTTCATTCTTTCTTTCACTGATTTGCAAAGCAAGGCTGCCATAAACCAAGTTTCCATATAATTGAGTTCTGTTTTGTTCTATTCCACTGGTCATTTTTTTTGTCCCTGAACTAGCATCACACTGCCTTAATTCCCATACCTTTTTAAAAAGGTAATCTGTAAGGCAAATCTCTGCATATTGCTCTTCTTCAAAGCTATAACTTTGGCTCTTATAAACTATAGATATAGTTTGACAAGTTGCAGACACACACAAAAAACTGGATTTTGTTTGGAATTGCATTGACTCTATCAACCAATTTGAAACAAATTTTAAAATATATTGAATTTTATTGATAACCTTGATACATTTCTTCATTTACTTAGACTGGGCCATAGTACTGCAGTTTCCGGGGTGGTTTTCATACCCTGAAGTCCATTTAGGTCTTCTCTCTTTTTCTGCCTCTTGCTTTCTTCCTGAGCTTAAAGAGAATGCTTTCAACATATCAAATTAAAAATAATGTTAGGCGCCGGCCTGTGAACCCCAAAGGTTGCTGGTTCAATTCCCCAGCCAGGGCACATAACCAGGTTGCAAGCCAGGTCTCCAGCCAGCTCTGTAGCTGGAGGCAGGTGAAAGGCAACCATACATTGATGTCTTTCTCCTTCTGCCTCTCTCTACCCATCTTTCTCTCTCTTAAAAAAAAAAAAAAAAAAAGGGTGGGGAGGGGGACTGAGGGGAGCAAAAAGGGGATGGATGTAATACAACCACAATAACATTAAAAAGTTAACTGCTGAATTTGGTAGATAACCTCTATTTGGTTAGAAAGGGCATTTTTTTTTATTGCTTGCCTATTAAGTGTTTTTTTTTAAATCATCTGTGTTAAGTTTTATGAAATTTTTTATTTCTAATATTAAACTAATCCTGGGTTTGTCAGTGTATTCTCTCTTTTCTTTTATATGCTGCCAGATTCCATTTTCTAACTGAGCTTGTTTAGGATTTTCACTATTACAATTTTCACTATGGTCATAACAGGTTCTCTATTGCCTTACTCTGGTTATACTGATATGGTGATATATTGGTATCAAGGTTATACAAGCTTTATAAAAAGAGCTGGGGAGCTAATCCTATTTTCCTTTTCTCTGATATAGTTTGTACAATATTGGAATTGTATGTTCCTTGACTGGCAGAACTCTGCATCTGAAGGGTGCTTTGCAGGAAGATTTTTCACTTACTGACAGTTTATTTCATGGCTAAAAAACTACTATTTAGAGATTTAATTTGTGTTTCTATCAACTTTGATCTACTTTTCAAGTTCTTTTAGTGAAACATGTTTATCATATTTTATTATCTTTTTAATGTTGAAAGCATTTCTGGCTAACCCCCCCCCCCCTTTTCATTCCTATTATAGTGTATTTGTGCATCCTATTTTTTTCTTTCATCAACCTTGCTAGAAGTTTGTTGCTTTTATTATTCTTTTACACTGGCCTGTATAAATTTGCTTACCATGTCATCACTTGTTCCTCTTATTCCTACAGTTTTCTTCCATTTTGTTCATTCCACTATTTCTTTTCTAATGTAAGTTTTATGCTTTGAGCATTAATTTTTAGCCTTTCTTTATTTCTAATAGAAGCATTTAAGACATTACGTTTCCCTCTAAGTTCTGTTTAGCAGTAGTTCTTCAGTTATCAAATTCCCATTTAGTTCTGTCTTCCTAGTTTCTATTTTCTGCTGAGATTTTCCATCTGTTCACTTATACTTTTAAAGGAAAACATTATCTCTTCCTTTAAACCCTTGAACAAACTTTTAATAGATGCTTTGAAGTCTGCATCTAATTATTCTAACATTTAGGGTCATCTCTATGGACTATTTTGTCTCTTGATTAAGGGTCACATTTCCCACTGTCTTGCATTGCTTGTCTAGTAATTTTTTTACTATACATGAACAGTTTTGACTGTTACATTGTGAGGAACTGAATTTATTGTCTTTCTTTAAACAGTGTTGAGTTTTAGTCTAGCAGGTTGTTAATTACTCTGATTCACCTTGATCCTATTTCGGTTTTGTCCTTAGTCCTAGAGCATAGACTTTTACCGGAGTTTCAACTGAATGCCCATGGCATTCAGTAAGATCTCTCCATGGAATGGAATTTTACAATCTTCCCACACTGGTATTTCTGTTAACCACTCAGTTCC
Source organism: Noctilio leporinus (assembly GCA_004026585.1). Lineage (NCBI taxonomy): Eukaryota > Metazoa > Chordata > Mammalia > Chiroptera > Noctilionidae > Noctilio > Noctilio leporinus. Next base: position 35,153 of record PVIW01002644.1, read on the forward strand.
CTCACAGTCACAACTGGCAGGTCTGACATGGTCTTGCCCTACATGTGTGTAGCCAAGCACTTGGCCATAGCCCTGAACATACTCTCCCCACAGACCTCTGATTCCCCTCTTCACAAGTTGCATCATTTTGGGTGTACTGACCCACAAATTGCAGCTAGCTCATCAGTCCATACCCTCATCTCTGCCTCTTCTGCCTGTAGTACTATTGCTGCTCTGCACTAGTACCCACCTCCCTGCACCTCCCATCGGAAGGTCCTCTCATTCAGAAGGTCAAGGCAAATGTAAAGGGCACCCATTGACTCTGTCTCTTAAATACCTCTTGAATCAGTCCGCTATTTCCTCCTCTTCTCTGCCAATTCCCTAACTCATTTCCTCCGATTCCCTCCTCACTGGTTTGCCCACATATATTGTTTGTGTGCCACCTCTCCTCCATTCTGCACATAGTGCCCAGAATGAGCTTTTATAAATGCAAGTGATCATGTCATTTTCCTGCATAAACATGTAAAATGAACGAAACAAACCTAAAACTCCATTGCTTTCCATTACCCTCAGAACGAAAACCAAACCCTTAGAGAGGCCTCTGAGATTTGGATCCTTCCTCTCTCTCCACACTGTAGCCATGTTAGCTTTCCTCCCAGTACTTCAAAATTAGTTCAGTGTGGTACTCTGCCTTTCCCCTGTCCTCTCTTAGTCCACTCCTTTTTTTCTTGTTTTAGCTTTGATATCTCTAAAACCCAAACAGGTTAAGTAATTCCCTGTTGAAAGCTCCCATAACATCCTGTCCTACTTCTGCATAAACTCCTTGCATTGTTGGTCTCCCCTGCTCTCTGACCGTAAGTTCCCCAAGAGCTGAAACTATGTCTACTTTATACCTCTTTGTGTCTCTGGTTCCTAGCACAATGCTTGGTATGTGGTAGGATCTTACTATTTGGCAAATGGTCAACTCACTAAAAGAATGAATGATGATTGAACAGAGAATTTGTGACATGATAGAGGAATGTTAAGCAAAGTTCGAATTCTCAGGTAGAAATCTAAGGAAATTCTCCCTTGAAAGGATGAGTAGTAATTAGCCCAGAGAATATTATTTTTGTGGGCACCGCATGTGGTTCTTTTATTATTTATCTTTTCATTTGCTTAGGTTTTGGCCTGGAAGAGTGAGGCTCAGAAATTTGGTAGGCTCAGAACATATTAGTAAACACAGAAGATAACATGTACCTCTATTTTTCAGATGAGGAAATTGAAGTTCAGAGATCAAAATTACTGGTTGTGGTCTCAAAACAGTTTGGTGACTTTTGAACTATAATGTGCCATATGTCTTCTGTGTTTGACATTGAGGTATGGCCACTGTTCTAAAAGTGCTTTTACAATTCAATAAGGCCTGTGATTAAACAGTCTGATACTGATAATGACTCATTCCACATCCTAAAAATGTTTCCAACTGAATGTCAACTTAATGCAGTAATCCTTCCTTCCTGAGGTAATGACATTGTTCTCAAAAGAAAGATTTTGCCTTGTATCAAATAGATCATAACTAAGGTGAACTAAGCTATGAAAACAAAAGTTTTCATGCCTCAAACTTCCAAGTTATCTGTGTTGTGGAAGTACAATCCTTGATAAAGTTGTAATTCTCTTTTCTTCAGCCACAGCTCTTCCAATATAGCTTCCCAGCACTGTCATGCATTTTCCTTTAAACATTATGTTCTAGTTGTGTGACTAATACTGACAAATTTTTCTGTGACAAGAATCTTCCTCATGCTGACCACCCTGTCATCACTTCCCCTAAACGCAGAGTGGTTCTAAGTGAGTGATCTTTTAGAGGCATGCCTCCCTGGTGTCTGGGTGTGACCTCACAACCTAGCCAAATAACTTTTCAAGAGCCCAGTAAACACTTTGGGCTGGACGAGGGTGATTTCAATTTTTTTTCTTCAATCACAATTACCTAATTGTTAAGACTCTTGGTCATCTTAAGGAAAAACTGACGGAATATACTCAAAATGTTTGTGCAATGTAGCCTAGTTCCATGGTAACTGAAAGTAAATCACTGAAAGAACGAACTTTATTTTTTATCTTTTTTAAGATTTATTCATTATCTTTAGAGACAAGGGCAGGGAGGGAGGCAGAAAGGGAGAGAAACATCAATGTATGGTTGCCTTTCACCTGCCTCCAGCTGGGGACCTGGCTGGAGACCTGGCTTGCAACCTGGTTATGTGCCCTGGCTGGGAACCAAACCAGTGTCCCTTTGGTTTGCAGGCCAGCGCCAATACACTGAGCCACACCAGCCAGGGCCATAAACTTTTTAAAAAAGATTTTATTTATTTTTATAGAGAGGAGAAGGGCATGAGGAAGAATGGGAGAGAAACATCAATGTGTGGTTGCCTCTCATGCATCCCCAACTGGGGACCTGGCCCACAACCCAGGTATGTGCCCTGACAGGGAATCGAACAGGCAACCCTTTGGTTTGCAGACTGGTGCTCAATCCACTGAGCCACAACAGCCAAGGAAAAAGAACAAACTTTTTAATGGAAGAATCATAAGGAAAAAGAAACTACCTGAAGTACTTTTGAACCAGCTCTCTAACTTTTAAATTACACTTGAGGGCGTAATATTTAGTGCAGCTTTCTTTTTTCATTTTAACACAGTAAAATGGTATAATAACTGATGATATATTTAGTAAAGTCATCATTAAGTTTAATTTCTCAATCTATAATTTTATAGGGAATTTATTATCTGACTAATCATTTTAAAGGAAATGATTGAAAGGGGGATTTGAAAAGTTAGGCATGGTCAAGAGTTGAACAAATAATTGGATAAATAACACTAACACACACAACACAATTATACAGTAATAAACAGCACTCTGCAATCAAATGCTATATTGTATAGTTGTCAGAGTTAGTGAGAATGTTAAAACATTGTTTCTGAGGAGATGAATGAATAAAATCTTTATTTGTTAGGAAATTGAAATATCTGTTAAATTTCCTATCATGATTTCCCCCCAAAATGCAGAAATAAAATCTAGATACAACTTCAACAACCAAGGCTACATTTTGTTTTTAATTTTTTTCATGGAAAATTTTAAACATATACAAAAATAGGAAAATGCATCTTCATGTACACATCACCAAGCCACATTAACAGTTTTATTTTCTTGGCATATTCTCCTAGCAATATTCACAAGGCTCACTTTCTCAGAATTTAACTCAAATTACCTCTCAGAGGCCTTCCATGAACATTCTATTTAAAATGTACCCCCTAACTCCCTTTACTTTTCATCTTTCTTATTTCTCACCATAACATTCCTTACCTTCTATCACATTATACTTGTTAAAACAATTTCATCATCTGTTTGCAATCTAAGAAATTGTACAAAGGGAACGACTAGCTAGCTAGTGCTTTCTTCACCGTTATAGTCCGCTACCTAGAATAATGCCTGATACATAGAGGCACTTAATAGTCAATGAATGAATAAATATGTGTTGATATGCAGAGACATCCATGATACATTACATTTGAAAAAACAGGAAAACTGCTACACAGTTTGAGTAGTATCGTACTATGCTGGGTGGGAAAAAGCAGACTGCAATTGAGGCAGACACACTAAATATTCTGCAATCCATACTGTACATTTTCCAGATTACTTGCAGTTGGGCAGGGCTGTGTTTACTAGTTATGGACAATAAATTGCAATTGGAAGTGGAGTATGTCTGTTTATGGGCTGTGGTAATAAAGACGGCATGTGTGATTTTATAGTCTTTTCACTGCTCAGATGGGCAAAGGATTATGACTGCACATAGTGGAATCCCCAATACCCTGGGTCACCAGGTGACTGCAGGGAGAAACCACTCCGCCACTCTGTGTACGGCAGGCAGCATTAGCAAGAAATAAACTTTTGCTGTGTTAAGTCACTGAGATTTTGTCACTTGTTACTGCAATGTAATCTAGCCTATCCTGACTAATATGTATAAAGACAACTAGCATTAAGCATTTTCTATATAACAAAAAATACACTGAACACTTTATATATACTTATTAAACTCTCACAAAACCCTGCAATGAGATGAGGAAACTGAGGCAGTGTGAGGACAAATAACTTGTTCAAGGCTGCCAGCTCAATGGGAAAACTGGAAATGACCGTAGGCGGTCCTTATGCCTGAGGGCAGGGTTATGGGGATTGATCACTCTTTGTCCTGTATTTCTGTAATGTTACACATTTTTAAATAATAATTCATTACCATAATAAACAAATAGATAAACTATTTGTTCAGTAATATGAATCACATTATATTTCATGACAAAATTAGATTTGTTTCCTGAGGGAAAAACACTCCTACATATTTCAACTTCTGGCATTAATAAAATGGCCATAACCATAGCAGGATGAATGCTGTAGTTCTGGAAATGCTTTCCAGGTTTTTCAGTACTGAATAGCACTTCTTAAAAGAAAAGAAATGTAAAAAAGCAATAAAAACAAAAACAATGCTTTATAGCTAAAAATGGCTTTATTAAAAGTATATTTAAAATGTTCACCCTGGCTGGTGGCTCAGTGGATAAGGTGCTGGCCTGCAAACCCAAAGGTCACTGGTTCAATTCCCAGTAAGGGCACATAACCAGGTTTCCAGCTAGGTCTCCAGCCAGGTCTCCAGCCAGGTTCTTAGCTGAAGGCAGGTGAAAGGCAACCATACATTGATGTTTCTCTCCCTTCCTTCCTCCCTCTCTGCCCTTCACTCTAAAAAAAAATAAAATCTTAAAAAAAAAAAAAAAATATATATATATATATATATATATAAAATACACTATTCAGTCCTAATTAAACAACATGTACATGTGGCATAACATATAATGATCAAATGCACCTGTAGTGTTCCTGACTGCCCAGAATCTGAATCCCCATTCTGGGAATTCAACAATGTATGAGTCTTAACAGGAGGAAACTGAAAGGCCAATGTATTGGTTGTCCCAGGCTGTGGGCAGCCAGGTAGCACGCATGTCACTTGAGCATAGTGCTGTGATGGTGAGTATTTGGTGAGCATCTATGATGCTATTCCCTTACATGACCTTGACTATGTTCTTGGCTACCTACACGCTCTTGGCCACTATCATCTTCTGAGTCTGCTTCTCCAGCTTCTCATTGATTCTATGAACTAACAATTCTTCCACGGTTGGTTTCTTTTGCTTGGGAAGCAAGAACCTGGCTACCCAGCATTAACTTTTGGCAGCTATGGTATAATTTGAAGGCATAGGATCTAGGAGTAAATGAGTCACCACTGAAGGACTAAACAACAGGATCTAAATTTATGATACGACAATTACACACCTTGCCTAGACTTAAGATATTTCCATACTGCACATTTCTCCCAAATTTGATCTTCTGCTTCCTTTCCAGGAATTTCTGTCTTATTTGGGCACTCCCTAACTTCACACATCTCTCCCATCTTTCATTAATAGTATGAAACACTTTCAAAATGGTGTCATTATGTAACATGACCTATTCAATAGTAGAAACACTTTAAATGTGTGGCTTAATGTTATAGAAAACAAATTACTGAATTGTTTTATTACCTTATCTTCAAAAGTCTGTAAAACAAAATACAACCTCACCTATAAGAAAATTAAAATTTATGGAAATGAAAATGCCCACCTTATTTCATGGTATTCATATAAAAGTCAAATGAAATAATTTGTGAACATGTTCACAGAATTATTATTTTAAGGTATGTTTGTATTACTTCAAATTTTAAGAAATATTTTAGGAGGCATGATTAGTTTACATACCACTAAGAAAGAAATAATGCAGCCAATTAAAAACTATAACACATGCTTCCTTTTCATTTACATTCATTGTAAAGTACACCCATTACTTTACATGCCATTAAGAAGCAAACAATGTGGCCTATTAAAAATTGTAACACATGCTTCATTATCATTTCAAACTTTTACTTAATATCTAGTAAAAGGGCCCTTTATACTTAATTATATATGGACTGTTATATCTAATTCTTGTGCAAACATTAACAGGAAAATATGAATGAAATAAACTGATTAAGGTACCCTTAAAGCTCATTGAGTCCAACATTTCTGAGTTATCTCGACTCTATCACTGAAATTCATGTATTTCCACATAATATCATTATCTGTATCTTCAAAAATATTGGTGATATAGCATTTCTTGCAAGAATTCATAAAATGTTTTACTGATTTAAGATGGCAATATACAAGGTTCCTGAACTCAGCTACATAAAGAATAATTCCCCATCTCAATGACATTCAGAAACTAGCTGAGTGACTCCTACACAGCAGCAAACAAGAAAACACCCACACTAAAATGGGTAGAAGAGGCTAAGACACAATCTCAGCATAAACCCCATCCTGGGCATAGCAACACACCAACAAAACACACAGCTGGAAGGAACTCACAATTACCAGCTTCACCCTGAGAAGCAAAGAGTATATATGGACCTGACAGCTCACACACAATTTTTAAGTCTTCCTCCTGAGATATGGGTCCCCAAAATATCTAGCTTGGAAATCCAGCAGGTCTTGCACCTACAAGACCCACAAGGTCACAGTGAACTAAAAGACAGTTCTTACAGGGCTTATGGAAATTCTCCATGGCTAGCCACAGGGGCCCAATGCAGAGGCAGCAGAATGAAAGGCTCCCAGTCTTTCCATGAAAGAAACTATCTGCTTACCTTAAAAGCTTCAGCTTGAGGAGCAAATAGAGTTCATGCACATGTCTGGCACCATGTTTTTTCCACCTGCCACACAGAGGATGCCCTATCATTGCCTGGTGGCCAACAAAGGTTATGTCTGCAGGTCCCACAGGTCTGTAACAAATAGAAGAGAAATAGTTCTTAACCATCGATTCCTCCAGGGCACAGCACAGGGGCGGCAGATTGAAATACCCAGTCTTTCTGTGAAAGAACCTGTTAGTCCACCTTAACAGCTGCAGCCCAAGGGGCAGGAATCTAATTTAACACACCTGTAGGGACCTACTACAATCCTCTCCAGAGACTGGGTAGGTAGGCAGACAACATCTTTGCTCAATACCCAGCTCCAAGTCACTGGTGTCTCCAAGAAAGAAGCCTGTGAATAACAGCCAAAGAAGAAACAGTTCTTAACTGGTTGTCCACTCCCTTGCCCCAGTACAGAAGGAACAGGCAGAAATGGCCATCTCAAAGTCTTCCTCTGAAAGAGGTATACTGGCATACTTTAACAGATACTGCTTGAGGATTTGGCTTCCAAACAGTGGGTATCTAGGTGCTACCTGAAATCTTATTCTTTGGGACACTGATAGTTCTTCTTCTTCTTCTTCTTCTTTTTTTAATACTTTATTATTTTTAGAGAGAGGGGAAAGGAGAGAGGCCGAGAGAAGAGAAACTTCAATGTACAGTTGCCTTTCACCTGCCTCCAGCTACGCACCTGGCTGGAGACCTGACTTGCAACCTGATTATGTGCCCTGGCGGGGAATCGAACCAGCAACCTTTCAGTTCCCAGACCATAATGGTATGAAATTAAAAATCAATTACAAAAACAAAACTAAAAGATTCACAAACATATGAAGATAAAATAACATGCTACTGAACAGCCAATCGGGTCAAAGAAAAAGTCAAAAGAGAAATCAGAAAATACTTTAAGACAAATGAAAATGAAAATACAATATACCCAAACTTATGGGACATAGCAAAAGCAGTTCTAAGAGGAAAGACCATAGTGATAAATGCCAACATAAAGAAAGATCTCAAATAAACAACACAAGCAATTAGAAGAACAAACTAAACCCAAAGTTAGTAGAGGGAGAAAAATAAAGATCAAAGTGGAAATAAATGAATTAGAGACCAAAAAGACAATAAAATTAAAAGGTGGTTTTTAAAAAAAGATAAACCTGACAAACCTTTAGCTAAGACCCACCAAGAAAAAAAGAGGACTCAAAATCAGAAATGAAAGAGGAAACATTACAATTGATACCAGAGAAATACAAAGAACCATAAGGGACTAGTATGAAAACTACACACCAGCAAATTGAACAACCTAGAAGAACTGGATAAATTCCTAGAAACATACAACCTACTAAGACTGAAGCATGAAGAAACAGAAAATCTGAATAGTAAGAATGAATCAGTAATCAAAAAACTCCCAATATCCAAAATATATAAAAAACTCATGTAACTCAATAGCAAAAAAATAAACAATCTGATTTAAAATGAGCAGAGGATTTGAATAGACATTTTTGTAAAGAAGACATACAGATGGCCAATAGGTACATGAAAATGTCCTAAACATCACTATTCATCAGGGAAATGCAAATCAAAACCACAATGAGAATATCATCTCACACCTGTTAGAATGACTATTATAAAAAAGACCAAAAAATAAAATGCTGGTTAAGACTGTGGAGAAGCCCTGGCTGGTAATACAGTGGATAAGGTGCCAACCTTAGAACCCAAAGGTCGCTGGTTTCCCAGCCAAGGCACATAACCAGAGTGCAAGCCAGGTCTCCAGCCAGGTCCATGGCTGGAGGCAGGTGAAAGGCAACCATACATTGATGTTTCTCTCCCTCTCTGCCCCTCTCCCTTCCTCTCTCTCTGGAAATAATAAATAAAATCTTTCAAAAGACTGTGGAGAAAAGGGAACCCTTGTGCACTGCAGGTGGGAATGTATATTGGTGCAACCACTACGAAAGACAACATGGAGATTCCTCAGAAAATTAAAAATAGAACTATATGATCCAGCAATCCCACTTGAATTTATCTCAAGGAAAACTAATCACTACCTAGAAAAGATATCTGCACCCCCATGTTCATTGCAGCATTATTTACAATAGTGAAGCCATGGAAAACAACTTAAGTTTCAATCAACAGATGAATGGATAAAGATGGGATATATATATAATTTAAAAATATTTTATTATTTTTCAGAGAGAGGGGAAGGGAGAGAGGCAGAGGAGAGAAACGTCAATGTATGGTTGCCTTTCACCTGCCTCCAGCTAGGGGGACCCGGCTGGAGACCTGGCTTGCAACCTACTTATGTTGCCCTGGCTGGGGAATCAAACCAGTGACCTTTGGGTTCACAGGCTGGCGCCTTATCCACTGTGCCACCAGCCAGGGCTCAATTTTTAAAATTCATAAAATAAGTAAAAAACATTAAAGAACACACCAATGATTCCATTAAAATAGAAGCTGATATTGTCACCAGTCTATATTGGGCTCATTGCAAGTAAATCGACAGGCAAAAAAGGGGGCCACTTGACTGGCTGGAGTGACTGAATTTGATTATTGAGGAGAAACTGGGCTCCAATGGCACAAAGTGGGCAAGAAGAAGAGTGTCTGGAATGCAGGAGATCTTTCAGGGTACTTAGAATCCCTGTGTTCTGTGAAACTTTGTCATTGTTTCACTCTTCAATCAATTATAAAATTCATAGGATTCTGCTGTCCAGTAGAAATTCATTAAAAACACCGAGCCAGAGTTTGATGAGAAAAGGCTAAATATTTCTTAAGATTAGTGATGTTTATTTTTATCTCATATATTCTTTTGCATGTATGGGGAAGAACAAGGACACATACAGAAATGTGAATGCCATCAGGCTCGATGATGTTTTAAGTTGTGAAAATGCATGAATCGGTAAATGAGTTCACTGAAATTAAATCTCACAATGAAAACACACAATTTGTGGCATACCATATATAGTGTTAATTCTTCGAGCACGATTGTTTAAGAATAAAAAGAACTTCGCAAATTTATTCTATGGACAAGACAAGAAAGGGGAGTTACTAGTTATGTAACTGGTAAATTACCTAACATCTTCGAACCCGTTTGTTTACTCATCAGTACAATGGGTACACGTGCTACTTACGTAAAAATGCTTTAAACAGGGGAGCTCAGCGAAAAGTCGTTTTGATTCTCCTAACCTAGGGTTTCTCAATCTCAGCAGGACTGACATTTATTATTGGTTGTGGGGCGCTGCCCCGTGCACTGGAAAACGTTTAGCGGCACACCTGGTCTCTCCCCACCCATTACCTCCACCAGGTGCCGAGACGCCAGTCCCAGCTCTACCCCAGGCAGGAGGCTGAAAGCGCTCGATATTGCCAACTGTCTTCCGGGAGGCAAAAGCGCTACAGCTGAGAACCAGCGTCATAACCCCATGTTCATACAAAAGGATTTGAGGGCGGAATATAACCACACCCTCAAAAAAAGTAGAAGGCAGCCTCTTGGAGGCTGGCTTTGTGACACCGAGAACCGGCTAAGGAGCTTCAGCCGCCAGGGAGCCGCCGAAGTCCCAGTTAATGGGTGGACAATTGAGGGAAGGGGCAGCAGGGGGCAAATGCGGAGCGTGAGGCCCGCCCTTGGGTCAGAAAACCCGAGGCCCGTACTAGTCACCGCTTACGGCGCTTAGCTGACTTGTGAGTAATTTCCACTGAAACGTACCCACGCCGCAGGGAAGGCCTTGGGGAGCGACGTCAAGGGTCCTTCTCCCCAGCCCTGTGGGGTGGAGTCCTGGGCTGTTTCCGCGCCCGCCCCGCTCGCGCTCCGCCGGCCCCGCCCCGCCCCACCCGCCGCGCCCCCGGGGGCTGCACCGCCCGCCCGCCCGGCGCTTCCGCCCGTCTGCGCGACGCCTTGCGTCAGTGGGCGGGGGCGGAGTGGAGGCGGTACGGGTGCCACGTCTAGGTGGCCACGGTGACGGTGACTGTGGCGAGGGAGGTGGAGGTGGTGGGGCAGGCGCCGAAACAGGATCGGGATCCGGGGTTGTGTCCCCACGCGGGTGAGAGTCCGCCGGTGCCCGAGAGAAGTGCCGACTGCGGGGCCTCTACAGGTGCGGAGGGTTGGGGGCCGGGGAGCGGGGCCGGGCCGGGGGTCCTGGGGCCCTGGGCGCCGTAGTGGGCCTGCAGACTCATCAAGCAGGTGTGACATGTGCCCCCGGGAGAGGCAAAGTAGGGCCTGCCTGGGGGCGGGCCGTTCGGTGTGCGGAGCCGGGCCTGTATCCTTGCCAGCTGGGTGCGTGGACAGGAGGTTGTCGCGCGCGGTTCCGAGCTGGCTGAGCGGAGACGCGCCTGGGGGAGAGGTTAGGAACGGTGGCCGTGCCACGGTGTCCCTTGCAGGGCCGGATCAGAGACCCGGTGGAAATTAACTTCCGTCCCCGGGCTTTGGCGTGGGAATCGAGGCAGTTGCTCTGTCTCTGACGCCAGCGGTTTTGAGTGGCCTCGAGGCCCCCGGCCCCCTTCCCCAGCTGCCCACCCGTTTTTTCCCCGGCGCACCCTACAGGCGTGGTGAGCCGCTTATCACCTGCACCAACTAAATCGGGGCTTTCACTGCGGCACAGAGGGTCATCCTTTGTCTCTTTTCCCGGGGCTTCCATCCCTAGAAACACCGAGTACTGTGATTTCGGTCATAGGAGTTTATGTTTATGTAAACCGAATTCAGTTTCATACAAGACTGAACAGGCGATTATGGGGTTAGTTTTGTTAAGGTATCCACTCATGAACGAATCGTGAAGTGGATCTCAATAAATCATTTAGATTAGTTCTTTTCGGGCAGGATTCAAGGACAGTTTTTAGTTTAAGGAGACAGAGCTACCTGTCTGATACAATGATGTCAATTTAATACCATAGTATAGAGCTCAAGATGGGAAAACGAGATAGGATTCTAGTCCAATTCATCCGTTTATGTGCTTGCTACCTTGGGGTCACTTCCTGAAAGCTTTATGTGCTTCGGTTTCTTGGTCTATAGGCTGGGAATAATGCCTACATTATAAGGATCAAATAAACAACCAGAAAAATACTTTTTAAAATTCTCAAGTGAAATGTGATCGCACAATTTAATAATGTGGCTAAGCCTACTGAAGTCATCGGCAAATGGAGTGTTCTTTAGATGAAAAATTCAGTCAGATTACCTTGCTCGAGGGTCTTGGTTGGAGCATCCTCCGGTACACCAAATGTTTGAACTTTGGATTCCTTTCGGGGCACATACGGAGACTGCATTTCCACCCCTGGTTGGGGCCCATTCGGAAGGCAACCCATACCTGTTTCTCCCTTCCCTGCTCCTCCTGTCTCTCTAAAAACCAGTAAACATATCATTGGGTGAGATTTTTAAAAATGTCAAAGCACAGTCAAATTATTATTATTGACATTGTTACAAAATCGATGTAGGTGAACCCTAGTCCCCAACAGCACCAGACTCCCTTTGCCCCATTCACCATGTACTGAAGCAGTGTAGTGATGGCCCAGCGGCTCTTGAAATACATAGGTCAATTTAGGTTTGGCCTTAGCTTGATTTTAAACTTTATTTTCAGAGAGAGGGATAGGAAGGGAGAAAGCCCATGTGTGGGCTGCTTCTCGCACATCCCAAATGGGGACCTGGCCCACAACCCAGGCAGGTGCCCTGACTGGGAATCAAACCAGGGACCCTTTGGTTTGCAGGCTGATGCTCAATCCCCTGAGCTACACCAGCTAGGGCTGTTCTTAACATTTTTATATCAACTTTTCAAGTTTTCATTCCCAGAGTCTACTACTTGTTGCTTTCAATTGCTTGCTTCTAGCAGCAGGTCCTCCCCATTTGTATTCTAGTTTGTTATAGAGGCTGGGGAATCAAATTGTTGGAATTGTGTCCAAAGAATAAGTCAACTGAATGAAAACCTGAGGTGATCCTAGTGAAAATGAATTTAGTGTATAGTTTTTGTTACATTACTTGCGGCAATTTGCAAATCTTTTTCCTTCAGGATTTTCTGAAATGTGACCTCCAGGTAATTTTACACCATTCATTTTCATTCAGTAGACATTTATTGGGCTAAGGTTAGGCATATATGAGTCTTGTAAAAGAATGCTGCCCTGGCTGGTAGTACAGTGGTGCCGGCCTGCGAATCCAAAGGTCGCAGGTTCGATTCCCCAGCCAGGGCACATAACCAGGTTGCAAACCAGGTCTCCAGTCAGGTCTGTGGCTGGAGGCAGGTGAAACGCAACCATACATTGATGTCTCTCTCCCTCTTCGCCCCTCCCACTTCCCCTCTTTCTAAAAATAATGAAATAAAATCTTAAAAAAAAAAACAAAAAACCCCGCTAATTTAGCAGTTAAACAGGAAAGGTTTTTGAGAAATATGTAACGAGGGTGAGGGCTTGCTTTTTAAATTAACCTAAAATATTTTAAGTAAGACCCCAATAGTAATGATGATATTGAGCTTTAGGCAACTGTGCAATTTACTAAAATATCCTAGTTTTGCGGTACCAGGGAGCACCTGAAGATGCTAAAATATTTCCTTTGTAAGTCAAATAAATTTACCTATTTTATTCTTCCCTAAAATCTTTTCAAATTTGGTTATCAAACCATATCTTACTTTAGCTTGTCCAGTGTGTTAATTGGACACCAGCAAAATTTTACTATATGAGACAGAGTAAGAGAAAGGAAGGTAACTAACCTTATTATGGCTCTGTTTTTGTAAAAATGCTCATAAAACATTTTGATACTAATTTGTGATTGCTTAGTTATGGGACTCTTATTTATATCCAGAATGCTTTGTTTAATGTATTTTGACTTGCTTGAAATTTTTATTTTCCAAATATAGGTTACAAGGGCTTTTGATGACCATATCTCTAACTCTTATACAGTAAAGTAGGAAACTCATTTTCACTAGTACATCTTCAGCACTCAAAGTACAGTCTGGAGTCATGCAGGAGTGGCTACAGAATTTGTGCAGCCACACAGGGTCCATCCCTGTCCTCTGTTCCCTGCTGCTTGTTTTTAAGTCCTAGGTCTCTTCCTCATTGGCTCTGTTATGATGAGCAAGTTGCTGTGCCTGCTTCCTGGTCTACCAAATGGAAATAATAATGATGCACCTTTCATTGTATTTTCAATAGTTAACAAATAGAAAGTGCTCGATAAATGTTAGCCAGTGTCATTGATTTTTATGATCATTCATGGAATAAGACCATCTGGTTGAAAAAAATGCACAGGAAAATATTAGAATTTACTGTTTAAAATCCATTAATACAGGCTTTAGAATTCAAATTCTTCTTGCCTCTCTCCCCTCTCTTGGAAATTCTTAACCCTATTTTTTTCTAGGCTACATTTTACTGTAAATTCAGACACTTTTAAAGGAAAAAGGAATCTAGTTTACCTTGAAATTATCTTCATGTTCATCTAAATGAACTTTCTTTAAACTTCATGGTTACAACTACATTAAATAGTGTGAAGTGAACATCAAAACGTTTAAGTAGTGTGTTGCCTTGAGGAATTTAATACTTTCTGTATTAATTCTTAATACTTTCTGGCTTCTGTACACTTTTTACTTTATTGATAAATATTTAGCCTGTGTATCCACATACCTGAAAAACAGCAACAGTATTACCCATTCAGAGGAGAGTCTGTAAAAAAGCATCAGGGACAAATACTAAAATGCATGAAACAATCTATTTCACCCCGGCTGGTGTGGTTCAGTGGATTGAGTGTTGGCCTGTGAACTCAAAGGTCAGCGGTTTGATTCCCAGTTGGGGCACGTGCCTGGGTTGCTGTCCAGGTCCCCAGCTGGGGCACCTGAGAGGCAACTGATTGCAACTAATTGATGCTTCTCTTCCTCTTTTTCTTTCTCCCTCCCCCTCTCTCTAAATAGATAAAATATGTATTTTTTAAAACCTTGCAATCTCTTCTCTCCCCACCTTCTAAAAACATTTGTTTCAAGTGGAATGTAAGCCTGTTAAATTTGGTAGGAATGATTGTTTTAACATCAGAAGTTACTTTCTTCTCTTAACTATTCTCAGAGCTCACTTAGTATAGTGTTATTTAGACTATAACATGATCTGAAGTTCTTTTTGAAGGGGAAAATAAAAGAAAAAACCTTTCAGTATTCCATATAATAAACTACGATAAAAAAAAATTCTTCTTCCCTGTCCAAGAATGTTACCTTTTAGTTTACTGGAAACATAATAGACAACTCATCATTCTTTTTGTAGTCCCTGTACCCAGCACAGTGCCTGACTCATTAATTTAAAGGTGAAAAAAGTTAAGAATTTATAAACATGAATTTTATTTATTTTTTTAAAAGATTTATTTATTAATCTTCAGAGAGGGGAAGGGAGAGAGACATCAATGTATGGTTGTCTTTCACCTGCCTCCAGCTACAGACATGGCTGGAGACCTGGCTTGCAACCTGGTCATGTGCCCTGACTGTGAATCAAAGCAGCGACCTTTAGGTTTGCAGGCCAGTGCCTTATCCACTATGCCACCAGCCAGGGCATAAACATGAATTTTAAATTAATTGCTAACTAAAGGATATCTTGTTGACACTTGCCATGTGACAAGTGTTAGGTGCTTGCCCACAGTAATGCATTTCATCCTGGCAGTAGTATCCTTTCAGTAGTAGTACAATACAAATGGAAAAACAGATTCTTGGGGTTTAATTTCCTTAGCCACAGTCACACAGTTGACATTCAAAACGCCAGGTCTGATTCCAGAGCTCACGCTTTTTCCATGCCTAAGTTTAAATCCTGGCTCCACTAATTTTGTGACCCTGGGCTACTTAACATGTCTGCCTGCATTTCCTCATCTGTTCAAGTGGAGATGGTAATCATCTTTACCCTGTTGGACTGTTGAAGTAATTGAATTAGTAGTGTGTCAAGTTCTTTGAGCAATGCCTGGCACTTAGTGCTGAATAACGTTAACTTCAATTATTACACCACTTTACCTTCCCAAGCCTCTATTATTCTGCAGCATTACCTATATAATTGTAGTGAGTCACATAGGCAGAAGTTTAACCAGCCTTTAAGGAAAAGTTAAGAGTTGCCCTATAGGAAACATCCAGGAGTTGGGTTATTGGGTAAATTGTTCTGTCAATTTTTCCTGAATTGCTTCCTTGTTGTATGATAGTATATTATTGACATATATCTTTAAATTCTTTGTTTCAAAGAGCTAGAAGCAAGTGTCAAATAGAATAGTTTCTTTAACTGGGTATGGGTATAGAAATGAAATGCTTTACAGTTGCCTAAGAATTGTTAAGAAGTCCCTGTTCTAACAACTGTGTGTCACTGAAGTGCCTTCCTCCCATTTTTATGCCTTTATGTGATGTTTTGCATCCTATTTTTATATCTATTTAGTCTCAGTTTTATTGGAACCTGCCAATTTCTAAATATTAAAAAAAGAGGAAAATCACATACTTTATCTTTTTCAGTAGCATGAAAAACACTAGTTACTCTTAAGTCGCTTAAATGCAGCTGTGAAACTTACAGGTTTTTAGGAAGCCTGCTATGAAAACAAATCTAGCAGATACTGTTAGTTTGTCACAGTTAAGATATTACATATGATGAACACAGAGAAAAATTAAGTAAGTTAAGCCAGTTTATCATTTTCAGTTCATGGTTCATATTAAAAAACAAGTTACATGCCGAATAACTCTTCCTTACTGTCAAGTAAGCCCCACAAATGGTTTCTTAGCCCAGTAATGAAATCCAATAATGAGAACACAGGTAAGAACCCATGAAAGTCAGATATTTGCAGAATTTCCATAGGAAAAAAACTGTTTGGAAAGACCTGCCTAAAGTGGGCTTTTAAAGTTTAAAACTTCTAAGTTTAGTCACTTGTCTGCTCCTTGATAGTATTCATGCATTTTCTATGTATTTGCAGTTGTGGCATTTAATGTTAGATTCAGGATAGCTAAAATAAAATATCTTGCGTATCTGTTCAAAACTTTTTCTTTCTTTTTTTTTTCTTTAAGGTTTTATTTATTATTGCCACAGAGAGAGGATGGGAGAGGGGCAGAGAGGGAGAGAAACATCAATGTATGGTTGCCTTTCACCTGCCTCCAGCTACAGACCTGGCTGGAGACCTGGCTTACAACCTGGTTATGTGCCCTGGCTGGGAATCGAACCAGCGACTTTTGGGTTTGCAGGCCGACGCCTTAAGTACTGTGCCACCAGCTAGGACCTTCAAGACTTTTTCTTATTGCATTAATTTTTATTAAGAAATTAACTTTCTCAGCAATCATAGTAATTCCCTTCCATTAAATAAAACATAATTGTGTTTTAGATCTCACTGCAAAGATGAAACTTGATGAAAGTCCTATGTTTGACCCAAGACTACTCCAAGAAGTGGACTGGAGCCAGAACACAGCTACATTTTCTCCAGCCATTTCCCCAACACACCCTGGAGAAGGTTTGGTTTTGAGGCCTCTCTGTACTGCTGATTTAAATAGAGGTATGAACTCATTTTACAAATTCCTGGTTAGAATTGTAGTTAGCATTATGTTTTCTCTACAAACATGGTGATGATGATGATGATGATGATAATTAAAAAATAATATGTGCCTTTGGATTATTTTTTTGTATTTAATTTTTAAAGTGACTGAGACCCTCAGTTTTAATGTGCATGTGTCATGGCAAAGACCAGATACTAATGTGAAATATTTCATATGACACACTGCTCCTTCCTCTAAGAAGCCAAAAGGCTTCTCCTAAGGTGAAATTACCATTTGTAATGGCACTTAAGAATCTTCTTTAAGAAGCTGGATGGGGAAAGAGGGTGGGGATAATTTGCCTTGGATAAGGTGTGAAAGGTTTTGTCTACATGTTATTTTGTTTTTTAATATCTAAATTCTTCCAAAATGATTTTCTTAATTTTTAGTAATCAAAAATCAACTTTTTACAGTTTCCTTTTTGTTAAGAAATATGAAGAAACTAATTTTGGCCAAATTAGTCATTGAGTGTGTAGAAGTTAGATTCAAGATTCTCAAAGTTCTAAAATGTAGTGTTCACATAAATTTGAGATAACTAATGAAATTAATCAGGAATATTTTTTAAATGTCTCATTATATATATTTTATATAGTATTTAGTCATTGAGAATCTTGCACTTTTAAATCAAAGGGCATATTTGGGAAATTAGGAACCTTTTGCATTGCATTTAATGCAAATTACATGGGAAAATGTACATGTTGGTTCTATAAATATTGAATATTAGGGTTAGTACCATTCCAATAATCTTTCTAGGCAAAAATATTGGTAAAATCTATTATTCTTTGTTTTATGTAGTGATTATAGAAAGAATAAAGGGTTTCAATTTAAACTTTTGAAATAATTTTAATGATTCATTAAAGTTTAAAAGAAATAATTACCTGTAATCCCACCTGTTTATTTAGTATATTGCTTCATTTGATATCTCTTTCATTTGCTCTTCTCATGATTTGAATTTTTTTTGCAAAACTAGGTTTCTTTAAGGTACTAGGTCAGCTGACAGAGACTGGAGTTGTCAATCCTGAACAATTTATGAGTAAGTACTATAGCCACAATTTTCTGAATGAAAAGGAAACAAGATTTTATTTTTGTTTAGAGCTCTGTTTGGTCTTACTACATGTGTTTTTGTTCAAAAAGAAATTATTCTATTACTAGCTATTTTTATCTTTAAAAAAATTCTTTTTTCAATTACAGTTGACATTCAATACTATTTTATATTAGTTTCAGGTGCATAGTGGTTAGACATTCATATCCTTTAGAGTGTTCCCCCCAATATTTCAAGTACCCACCTGACACCATACATAGTTATTAAAATATTACTGACTATACTCCCTATGCTGTACTTTACATCCTGTGACTATTTTATAAACTGTCCATTTGTACTCAATCCCTTCATTTCTTTCACCCAGTCCCCAACTCCTTCCCATCTGGCAACTGTCACTTCTTTCTCTGTATGTATGAGTTTTGTCTTTGTCTTTGTTCCTTTATTTATTTATTTACTTATTTAATGGGAAAATAGATGATTTATTTGTATTTAAACTTATAAACCAACCAAGCCAAACTGGTATTATCACAGCAAAACACAAAACATCTTTTACAAATAGTAGAGTAATGAACAAATTGGGGGTTGTAGTAAAACAGCAACAGGGGCAGAGGAAATCAGTGAAACGTAATTTAGTTTAATCATTCACCAGAATTGAGGTTTTAAACAAACCTCCCAGCCCCAGAAAATATGAATAATCTTTTATCATACCTCATTGTACTAGATCCTAAAGTAATTGAAAATAGTATTACATCTAATTATCTATAGACAGAGACATCTTATATGTCTATAGCAGCCAGGCTATAGAAATCTGATTAGACTCATCATATCTCACCCCCACCCCTCCAAATGGGCATACTGAGAAGCAGCATATCAAGGCAGAGATACACAGAAAAATCCTAGGAAAAAAAGAAAATCCTAGGAGAGATACAGCCACTGTCCAAATTAAAATTGAATACTATACCCATCATCATACTGAATGTTCATGGCTATATGTTCATGGAGTCAGGCTGCATGTTCATGGAGTAATCTGAGAATAAATCCATGGTTTGCTGGGTGCTATAATACTTAGGGGTTTGTAGTATTGCGTCATAGTTTTCCCCAATAATTTCCAAGGTGGCCTTTAAATCAGTGATGGGTGTTTGTTGGAACTGGGTCTGGGGCAGCAGGGATTCCTCATAACTATAAAACTGATTGCTCCAGGCCTCGTTGTTCCAAGCTTGGTTATTCCAGCCTTGGGGGCACCAGGTCTGACTATTCCAGGAATGGTAGTTCCAAGTTGGGCTACTCCAGAAATGGCTGCTGCAAGACAGGGTATTGCAGGTCTGATTGCTCCACATTGAAAGGTTTCCAGAAGTATTCACCAGACATCCCTGGTGAGGATAGGAAGAGAGGCCCAGGTACTCTGTAGTTGTTGAGCTCATGTGAGTTACACGGTTGCTAATCTTTGGCCAGTTATATTTCTGCCACCTTTTACATTTCATTCTCTGGTTCTGGAACCAGGTCTTAATCTGTTTGTAGCTAAGGTTCAGGATGTTGGAAAGTTCTTGCATCTGCTGGAGGCTGAGATATTTCTGTCTCTGAAATCTCTCATTGAGTACACACAGCTGGGTCTGTGAGAAGACAGTTCTAATCTTCTGTTTCTTGACTGGGCCTTTTGCCTCCTTCTCTGCCCTGTTCTGTACAGCAGTGGGCAGGGTTATGTTGGGACTAGTGGAAGAATCAGGGCTGTTCTGAGTCAGCAAGTCCATGGATGAAGGAAGAGGAGAGACAGTCTCCGTGTGGGATGTTTCAGCAGATGATGTTTGCAAGGATGCATAGTTTTCTTCAGGCTGCTACATCTCAGGCACCAGTGAAGGTTTGCTAGAATTGGATGCTTCGGGGCAGGTCAGGCTTTGGGGAGAGGCGGAATCCACACTCATTTTGCTGAATTGAAGGAGCCAGAAAAAAGCCCAAAGACCTTTGCACCAATAGAAGCCAACCAGCCCAATCTACAACTGTTCCTTTATTTTATATTTTATATTCCACATGTAGTATAGGGATAAAGTAGTTTACAATTGTGAGTACATAAAACACTGAGTTTATTCTTCTATTATTACTATTATTATTATTGTATTTTTCCATACAACTGTAAACTTAGTTTTGTCCCACCCTGTATAAGTGAAATTATATGGTATCTTTCTCTGTCCAACCTGTTACATTTAGTACAATACCATCTAGGTCCGTCCATGTTGTCATAAAGGGTGAAATTTCATTCATTTTTATGGCTGAGTAATATCCCATTGTATATATGTACACTTTACCCATTCAACTTTTTATTGGAGCATTTAATCCATTTACATTTAAAGCTGTTTGATGGGTGTGTAATTATTGCCCCACCCTTTTTTTGTTTCTAATTGTTTTTGTAGTTCTCTTCCTTTCTTATTCTCTTGCTCTTTTCTCCTGTATGTTGATAGCTTTCTATAGTGTTGTGTTTGGATTCCTTTCTCTCTTTTATATCTCTTATAGATTTTTCATTTGTGGTTACTATGTGTTTTATATGTACCAAAGTCAGGTTTATAGTAGTCTATTTTAAGTTGATGTTTGTTTAATTTTGAACATTCTATAATCACTACCATTTTTATTTACTCCCCCTTCACAATTTGTTTTTGTATTTACTTTTATGTTTATGTGTATCCCTTACTTTATTGTTGTAATTATACATCATCTTCCTACTTTTTCCTTTCAACCTTTGTACTTGTGCTTTAGTGCTGATGATTCACTGTTTTTATTGTTTGCCTTTGTCAGTGAGAATTTTTTTCTTTGCAGTATTTTCTTAATCATATTTAAATATTTTTTCATCTTCAATAAGAACCATTAACATTTCTTGTATTATGGGTTTGGTGGTAATGAACTCCTTTAGCTTTTTCTTGTCTGGGAAACTCTATCTATCTTTGAATTCTGAATGATAGCTTTGCTGGATAGAGTAATTGTGGTTCTAGGTCCTGGCTTTTCCTCACTTAGTATGTTTCTTCCCAGTCCCTTCTGGCCTGCAACTTTTCTTTTGAGAAATCAGCTGATAGTCTTACAGGAACTCCTTTGTAGGTAACTATTCTCTTCTCTTGCTGCTTTTTTTTTTTTTTTTTAATTTAATTTTATTGTTGTTGTATTACATCTTGCTGCTTTTAAGGTTCTCTCTTTACCTTTAACCTTTGGCATTTTACTTATGATGTATCTTGGTATGGTCTTCTATGGGTTTACCTTGTTTGGGACTCTTCACTTCCCGGACTTATATGGCTGTTTCCTTCACCCGGTTAGGGAAGTTTTCAGTTATTATTTCTTCAAATAGGTTTTCAATCCCTTGCCCCACTCTTCTTATGGTACCCCTGTGATACAAATATTGTCACACTTGATGTAATTCCAGAGGTCCCTTCAACTATCCTCATTTTTTTAAATTTTTTTTTTCTTTGACTGTACTGATTGGGTATTTGCTACCTTGTCTTCCAAATCGCCGATTTGATCCTGTAACTTTAAAATTCATCTGCTATTGATTTTATCTAATATGGGTTGGTATTTTTTCCACTTCAGTGATTGTATTCTTCATTTGACTGATTCTTTTTTGTCTTCTGTCTCTTTTCTTTTTGTTTCTACCTCTTTTAAATTTTAACTAAGATCATCTATTCTTCCCCTAAGTTCATTGACAGTCCTAATCAGTATTTTGACTTCTGCATCTGGTAGATTTTTTTGTCTCCATTTTGCTTAGTTCTTTTTCTGGAATTTTGTTCTGTTTTTCATTTGGGTCATAGTTATTTCATTTTGGTGGACTCCCTGCTTGTTTCTTTGTATTAGTTAGATCTGCTATGTCTCCCTCCCAGTCTTGGCAGAATGGCCTTATGTAATATGTCCTGTGGGGCCTAGCAGCACAGCCACCCAGATCACCTGAGCTGAGTGCTCATTAGGTGTCCCTTGTGTGGATCCTATTGTAGTTTAGCCCTTATTGCTGTTGGCATGTCAGTGGGTGAGACTGATCCTCATTCTGACTCTCTGACGTTGTAATGCGATTGACCCCATGGGTCAGTATTCACTTTAGTGGAGCTCTGGTTCCTTCTGAGCCCACCCTTTGGGTACGTCTGTAGCATTAACTGGGTGGTGCTCCAGTGAAGTCTGAAGCTGGACACCCAGGTATATTGGTGCTAGGGCCTCTCGATCATAGGCCAAGGTCAGCTGCTACCTGTGTCCAGCCTGGAGCCACCAGGTAAGAGCTATAAAGTGACCTGTGGTTGGTAGCTGCCTGTGCCAGGCTTTAAGGTGCCTGGAAGTGGTTATGCTGTGAACTGAGGCTGGCCACTATTACCAGGCTTGGGCCTGCTGAGCAAAGTAGAGGGCCACCACTGCTTGTCTGGGGACCTTTGAGGGATTTTTGAGGAGGTCCACAGTGCAGTCATAGGTTGGCTATCTGTGTGGATTGGCTTCTGAAAGAGGTTTGGGCCAGGTGGGTGAATTGGGTGGGGTGGGGTTTCAGAATCATCAGGGTCAGGTGAGAGTGGTGTTAGCCAAGTAGATGGATACTAAGATTTGGTTACTGGACCTGCAAGCTGTGTGGGGGAAGGCTCAATAAAAGAACAATGGCGCCTGTTGGCACTTTAGTCCCAGAGCTGTGCCTCCCCCTCGCCTTGAAGCCAGATAGTTCAGTTCCTCCCATGTGCCCCTGGCTCTTTTCGAGCTCCTGTCCCTTTTCTGGAGTTAAGAGTGCTGATGAGTGAATGAGGCTGTGCTCGGGCCCTTTAAAAGGATGCTCGTGTATCCAGTTGCCCTTCCTCTGACCCAGGTTGAATTCCTACCTGTTAAGGGAATTCCTCTTTCTGGCACTAGTGCTTTGGGCTAGAGACCCTGGTGCAGGAGCTGAGATAACCCTCCCAGTTCTTAACCACCAGCCCATTTTGTCTCTGCCCCTCCTGCTAGTCTTGATGTGGCTTCCTTATATCCTTAGGTATAGGACTTCTGTTTAGCTAGCCTCCAGGAGATTTCCAAGGGTGTATCTAATTTCATTGTAATTTTTTTAAAGAGTTTATTTTATTATTTTTCAGAGAGAGGGGGAGGGAGAGAGGCAGAGAGGGAGAGAAACATCAATGTATGGTTGCCTTTCACCTGCCTCCAGCTATGGATCTGGCTGGAGACCTGGCTTGCAGCCTGGTAATGTTGCCCTGGCTGGGAATCGAACCAGCGACCTTTGGGTTCGCAGGCCGGCACCTATGCACTGTGCCAGCAGCCAGGGCTTAATTTCGTTGTAATTTTGATGTGGTTGTGGGAGGAGGCAAGCACAGTATTTACCTCTGCCATCTTAATCAGAAGGCCAAATGAACAATTCCTTATATAAGTGCTTTAACATGGCTAAACTGTTCAAGAATACAAATGTAGTAATTACCATGTTTTGCAAAATACCTGACTACTTTCAGATAATTACTGAACCATAGAATTTAGGTGACAACTCTATAGAAATTCCTTTTTATCATAATTTTTTTTCACATGGTTCCTTCACAGAAGTTTAATCACCAAATCAAAAATGTAAGAGTATAATATGTTCTATATATTTTTGTTCTTTTCTGTTGAATTTTAAGGTTAACTTGTAATTTAGAGCCATAATTGAACACTCCCCACCCCTTGAAATACACAGGAGAGAATGGAAATCAAGAATGGGCATGCCCACCCAAGGTCACAGGTAGTTATTGGTAAGGAAAGACTAGAACCTCCCTGACTCCATTCAGTATTCCAACACTCTTTCTATTTTCTGTAATTTCTTCATTTCTTTCAATAATTTAGTTTTGTTTTGTACTCTCCTCACTCTCTTGAGATCATAATTTTTGATTCTCGTTGTTTTCCTTCATGGAATTTCTTCCTACCCTGGACCTCTTCTTCCTACCCCAGACCCCTATCTAGGACAAGACTATGGAAACATGAGACTATTAGGCTCATTTTTTATTCCTGGTTTTCTCTTTGCATGCAATCCGATTAGATGAGAAATTGTTATTTCAGCAATATAAGTACTAAAAATCACATTTGAGACTGATGTACTTATTCTGTCTTTGCTCCTGTTGGCTATGACTTGGGAAAATTACTTGGAAATGACGTATTTTTTACCTACTTCCCAGGTGCTTTCAAAGGAAACAAAAATAAATGATTCTAATTTCTAAAAAAGCAAATCATGTGATCATGAAACACTTGAGATCACAAGGGAAAGACTGAGAACTACTTTCATCAAAATATTTAGAAACCAGCCCTGGCTGGTGGCACAAGGGATAAGGTGCAGGCCTGTGAACCCGAAGGTCACTGGTTCACTTCCCCAGCCAGGGCGCATAACCAGGTTGCAAGCCAGGTCTCCAGCCAGGTCCATGGCTGGAGGCAGGTGAAAGGCAACCAAACATTGATGTTTCTCTCTCTCTCTCTCTGCCTCTCTCCCTTCCTCTTTCTCTCTGGAAATAATAAATAAAATCTTAAAAAAAACTTAGAAACCAAAGGCTAAAAATTACAGAATGGAGCCATGTAAAAACATTTTATTAAAATTTGCAGTTTGTTCTATTCAAATATATGTTGAGTGTAAGGATTGAAGAAATTGATTTAAAGTAACTAAGTAATGGATTAATTAGTCAAAGAAGTGGCACATCTACACTTTATTTGTATAAATGCCATTCATCTTTAATGGCTGTATTAGTTTTTACTTTGCTAGCAGTCTTTACATGTATGGACTATATTCTAATTTATTGATTGCTGATATTTCAACTACTTGGTCATTCTAAATATTTTCTTAGAAACAGTATAAACTACTCTGGTGAAATAGCTTTAAATGTTCAATGATGAGGTAAGCTTATCTCATAGTATTTTTCTGGCACCTAATGAAGTTTAACGCCTGCCACATAACACTGTTTCCCAATTTCCACAGGATCTTTTGAGTACATGAAGAAATCTGGGGATTATTATGTTGCAGTTGTAGAAGATGTGACTTTAGGACAGATTGTTGCTACAGCAACTCTGATAATAGAACATAAATTCATCCATTCCTGTGCTAAGGTATGTGTTCCCAATAATGCTTATGAGCTAAAGTAGACAGATTTTTCTAGCAAAATCTATGTTGAGTTTCCATTAGATAAATTTGTTTTCTTACAGTTCTTAAATATAAAATGAGAGGTATATTGCCCTGAAAAAAGTTCTGCTTCTTAGAAACCCCTTAGAGGCAATTTCCCATTTTGGTCTAGTTATGAGGAAGAAAATGTATTAACAATATGAATTTAATTTGTTAAAATTGTTCTGTTAGGTATTATATTTGTATAGTCAGAGAAACCAAGAAAGTACCATAAAATTTGGTAGTAATCTTTAGAATGTATAGTCTTTTGAAAATGATACTTTGAATATACTATACTAACACAAATTCCCATCAATTTCCAAGTGGTAAAAGGGTTCAGAATACTATAATCTTTTCTAATTGTGACATTTCTAATGCCTATAGAGCTCCTTCTCATGACTCATGTGAAGTAAAGATAGGAACAAATAATGGGGTGGGGAAGAGGTCCAGGATAAAGAGAAAACAAGATTGAGCCACAAGTTGATGCATTCATTACATTATCTTCTCTATAATAATAAGTAAAAAAATGATTTTGCATTTTAGCTTAAGTTCAAATTTATAAAAATTTATTTTTGTCTGAATTTTTACCATTCATCATCACTTGATTCACCTACAAATAAAACTACATGCTTAGCCCTTTGAATGTTGTAAATATTTTCAGAGAGGAAGAATAGAAGATGTTGTTGTTAGTGACGAATGCAGAGGAAAGCAGCTTGGCAAACTGTAAGTGGGCAGCACCAAGGTAACCTAGGTAAAGTAAGATGCGTTGTTTCACTTCACAGCTTCTCGCCAAGATACTTGTTAAACGTTTTCCTATTTGAAATTCTTTTTAGGTGTCATTAATTATGAACCTGTTCTCTCTACAGTTTAGGCTGAATAAAGGAAAAGTATTTTTATATTAGTTTTACCATAATGGTTGGGAATTGGAAGTGTACTGTTTGACAGAAGTAATATCTGTAAGTTATTTTTAGTATTTGTATTCTTATAGTAATAGGAAACAAACTTCTGAGTTGGGTGAAATCCCCCATTTCTTTAATATTAAAAAAAATTTTTTTTTAAAGGTTTTATTCATTATTTTTAGAGAGAAGGGCAGGGAGGGAGGAAAAAAGGGAGAGTAGCATCAATGTATGGTTGCCTTTTACCTGCCTCCAGCTACAGACCTGGCTGGAGACCTGTCTTGCAACCTGGCCATGTGCCAAGTTGGGAATCAACCCAGCAAACTTTGGGTTTGCAGGCCGACACCTTATCCACTGAGCCACCAACCAGGCATTTCTTTCATGTTTTAAAACAAAGGAAATGTTCTCAGTCTCCTAAGTTTTAGAAACATACTGAAACAGCCTTTATTGTGTAATCTTGATGTACTTTTATTGTGCATTTACTTAGATCTTTTTAAAAAACAGACCAATTTTTTGTATTGTAGTCTTCATTTAGTCATACCCTTTATAATTTTATAACTTCAATCAAGATGTTCTGTTTTCAAACTGGCATTTTTAGTGTATGCAAACATGAGAAAAACACTTCAGGTAAATTTCTGCAGATCTTATTTATTTATATTTCTATCCGTAAGGGTGTCAGAATCCCGTTCTTTTTTTTTTTTTAAAGATTTTATTTCATTATTTCTAGAAAGAGGGGAAGGGAGAGAGGCTGAGAGGGAGAGAGACATCAATGTATGGTTGCTTTTCACCTGCCTCCAGCCACAGACCTGACTGGAGACCTGGTTTGCAACCTTGTTATGTGCCCTGGCTGGGGAATCGAACCTGCGACCTTTTTTGGGTTCGCAGGCCGGCACCTTATCCACTGTGCTAAGAATCCCGTTCTTATATTGGGTTTTGATTCTTGAAGGATTTGTAAAGACAAATACTGTTTTGCATTGTTCCCATTTCATATTAATTATTCCAATCCAGAGTTAATCTTTTATCCACTTTCACAGATATTAGCTTTAAAAACAATAAAGAACAAAGCTATTATTTACCCACTTTATGTAGAAGTGTTGACTGCTCTGAGTAGTTGAATAAAAATAATATTGGCCATTGTAAAAAAAACGATTGACTGCCTTTAGTGTTAACAATCTTAAAAATTTTTAAAGAGGGTTAGGGTGAGTTTAATATTTGTCCTGTTTATTAACAGGCTGAAGGTAACCAGATAATGTATATTTGAAACAAACTAAGATTCTTTGGGTGATTTAAATACTTGTCCACTTACAATTTGTAAATATTTAAATGAATATAGTGGGGAAGGCCTTGACCTAAACCTGTTTCTAATATAAACTTGAAATTTTATGTAATGTTCAAATTAAGTTACTAGAATCCATTTTTATTAACAAATGCTCATGCCTTCATGCCTCCTTTTTTTTTTTTTTTAATTTCAGATTATTATCAACCCTTACTTTGCTAAGCAAGAAACTAAACTGTTATAAGATTACCCTTGAATGTCTACCACAGAATGTTGGTTTCTATAAAAAGTTTGGATATACAGTATCTGAAGAAAACTACATGTGTCGAAGGTTTCTGAAGTAAAAATCTTTTAAGGCATTTGCTAAAGGAGTTGATGCAACAGCACTATCCTTCCTAGAGTTAAAATAGTTTGCTGCAACCCAGTGACCTCCACAAATACTGGGTTGAAAAACATTGTAATACAACATTTAGAAGATTACTTTGGGTTGGTGGGACATCTCTGAGTTTAGCTTACAAGTGAATATTACAAAGAGGATGATTTTTAACCAAAGGAATATATTTTTAACTTGAATCTTTTCTTGCATTGTATTTTTCTAATGTTTGGCCTCGTTTCTTGGTAGTCACAATATAGGAGTTATGTATTTGCTATCTATGCTGCTCATTAAAAAAAAAGCATACAATGAATAAGACCTTCTTATCACATTCAAAAATTAATGTTTTTGGTTTAAAGAAACATCTAAGTACAAATTAAGGTTGTGTCATTTCCCATATGTTACTTGGAATTTGGTATGTTAAGATATATAACTAAATGTACATTCCTACAGTTGTTGATCCTAATACTGCACCAGCAAATAATCTGGTCAGCCTTTTAAAATAGAAATGAAAATTAACTTAAAAATGTGACAAGATTCAAAGTACAAGTTTAAATGTACATCTACAGGTTTGTATAATTTTGGTGGTTAAGTGCCACCTGTCTTACAATGTGAAATATAATATTTATTCAAGGCACCTCATAGCAAATATAAGAACATTTTTAATGAGAAAGATAAAATTGAGTGGATTATGTAAAAATATATTTGTTACCTACTTAAAATGTTGAAGGAAGTTTTTCTATTTAATGTGATTATAAGAGTACTATTAAATATTACCTGGTCACTACCCTGTTTTATTTTATTTTTTTAACGTTGAAGTAGGTATGAAATGTTATTAATGGTTCTAATCTTTTGCATTTCATGTTATATTAAACTTGTTCATATGATTAGTCTTTTGTTAGAATCCTGATGTTGTCTGTGCTTTTCTTGAGTCTTCTATTGAATTATCAGGTTAAGTCATGGTTCATAAATTTAGTTTTGTATACTCCTTATAAAGTGAAGTTGGGGAAGTAAAAACCACCTGTTTCTCATCCCTTTGACTCACACCTACCTCAACTGGATTAATGAAAGCATCAAAGCTGGTTTTGCGTCTCTTAAAGAGTCCCACAACCTTGCCATGACAGTAGCTTTATCAAGTACATCCATGTTAAAAAAACAAGCCTAATAAAAGGCAAAATTAAATGCTTTACTACATTTCTTACCACTGAACAATTTGGTGTGAAATTGTCTACAGGTTGGTATTTCAAAAAAAGTTCTTTAAATAGTGTTCTGAACCTGGCTGGTAGCACAATGGTTAAGGCGCTGGCCTGCGAACCTAAAGGTCGCAGGTTCGATTCCCCAGCCAGGGCACATAACCAGGTTGCAAATCTGGTCTCCAGTCAGGTCTGTGGCTGGAGGCAGGTGAAAAGCAACCATACATTGATGTCTCTCTCCCTCTCTGCCTCTCTCCCTTCCCCTCTTTCTAAAAATAATGAAATTAAAAGAAAAAAAAAAAAAAGAAATGGAACCGGTGACCTTTTAAAAAATAAATAAATAAATAGTGTTCTTAAATTCCCCCCTAAAGGAAATAGCTATAAGCAAAGTATAGTATATAAAAATTGTGTCATGAGGAAAATGGTGTTCTGTATTTAGCTTTAGTTATTAGAGGATGTTTATGATTTTCTAAGCCATATTGTGAGTAAACTTGAGTAATAAAAACACCTGCAAAAAAATGTTAACTATTTTCACAAATTTGAGCATTGTTTGCTTTTGAAAAGATATTGTGTAATGAAATGTTAGTTGTGATTGTGCCCCATATATTGTATACATTTATATTTCATTGATTCTAATTTAAGATGCACATGTTTTTACACTAACATTTTGGAAATCTGGGTGCATTTTATGATCAATGGCTTATCATAATTTATCAGTAACATTTTGCCTTTTAGTGGTATCTAAAGCAGTATGTAGTAATGGCATGTTTGATTTGATGAATAGTATGTAGGTGAACTAGTGGGGGGAAGAGGTACAAAGCAAGAACTATTTTTTAAATAGGCTAGAAACTGTTGTATGGATTACCACCATTTCCTTCAGGCATGAATTTCTTTATTTCCAGCTCTAAACTTGATGTTTAGAATTATACTTGAGCTGAAATTTGGGCCTTGCAAGGACTACTGACCAAATTTTTGTACGTAAGTGTGACCGCAGTGTTTTGGAATATACTCATAAGTGCTTATCAGTTTTCAATGTTCATTTAGCCTTCTTAATCTGTGGGGATAAAATTGAGTTACTACTTCTACATAGAACCCAACAGTCCAAAAAAGTTCGGAGGCATAAGCAATATAAACAAGCTTTACAATCGTTTTGAGGTATAATGGCACAACAGCTTTAATACAACCACCAATCTTCACAAAATAACTTTAATACTTTGTGTCTGGGCTAGCAGCATCTCGCACTGTGACATTCCTATACATACATAAGCATTTTATCTAAGTACAAACGTTAAAAGCAGAGTAACTTAATCAATTGCCTATACAAAGGTAAGTAGACACTGTGGATTATTTTTCTTGAATTTTTGCTGCATAGTAAATTGCAATTACATGTCAGTATGTTACTGATCTATAGAATACACTTTGAACTGTGAGGTATGGCAACTCCCTATAAAGAGAGCTAACATGTAAACCTGAATATTTTGAGTGATTTTTTTTTTTTTTTTTGTAGCTGCCATGGATGGGTAAGACAAAAAATAATAATAATAAATCCAGCATTCAAAGACCCTAGAAACATTTTTTAACCAAGAAATAAAATAAAATCTTTTAGTAACTCTCGGCTATTTCCTAACATTACCTTTTTGCAGCATTGTTGAATGGACAACAATAAATACTGAAGTGAAGCTAAGTTTGTTGTGGAAGTGTGGGCAAAGCCAGTTATTAAAAAAAAAAAAGTCCACCAGGTAACTGCTCATTTACTTTACATCAAGTTGAGATCCTGATATATGTATATATGCATATATATGCATCCCAACTGTTTAATTCAAGAATGCAGTTAAATACTTCTAATTTACTTGAATTACCATGGTAATAAGACAATTAGAAAACTTGTATTTTCTAAAAAGGACATGCTTAACATTTTCTGACATTACTTCTAAATTCAGATGAAGCACAAAATTCCCCCCAAAACATATATTCAGCTCTAAAACTTAAGTGGTTTGAGAGTTTGTGGCTATAACAATTTAACATTTCCATCAGAGTAGATACAAATAAACAAAAATAACTGCTATTTAACCATCTAATAGATTTTAAAAAATAACCAATTCACTAAAATTAGAAGAAGACTGCCATTCAAGTTTGAATATTTTCAATATTTAAGCATCATACTTTCAAAATGGACAATGAAACAGTTTGTCCTATGTTTTAATGCAATTTCACTTTAAATTCTGTGCCCAGATTACATATTTAATGTTTAAAATTGGGTACTATGTCACTTACATTATTCAAATAGTCTAGAAAATAAATCATGATTGGTTAAATGTAGTTAACTATCACAAAACATGTGAAAAAAAGGAATTACAGAAGTGGAACAAATGGAAGAATAGGAAGAACTAGTTGAACATTAGGCGGAAGAACGGATCCGAGATAGAACTTGAAATGTTCTTATATGAAAGGAAGAATAAACATCATGTTTTGTCCACATGACAGTCTCTTTTCCTGGCATTTGTGAGAGAGATGGTCTTTTAATGTACAGTGCTGGGCAGGCACTTCAGTGACAACATAAAAATTATAGTGGTTAGAAAAAGTGGAAAATTACCAACTATAAATTAAAACACTACCAAATCTGTATTTGTTGGCCCAACTACTAAAGAGATAATGTATACTTAAACCAATTTTTAAAATCTTTACCTCATTTTTAAAACCTAGATGCACTACTATGAAGATTCCTTTGAGCAGAATTTCTGCTGAATGAAGCATCATATATTATTACAAGAGAGATCTTTGCTGACTTACCCAGCAGTGATCTATTTACAGGAAAGCTGTGTTACCTGGCAATACCAACTGGAATTTCTGAATACTCAATGCAGATCTTGACTATACCACACTAAATGACCAAATCACACAACAGACTACAAGATCACAATGGAATTAACAATACACTGTTTTCAGGATGATAAAATAGAGAAAGGAAAGGGAAATGAGAAGAATACCACATGGGTCAGCAGGAATTAACTGATCAACAAAGCAATTTTAATTCATTCCTACTCTCCTGCTATGCTGGATAAAACAAGCTTTTACTGTATTGTACATTTTAGGGAGGAAAGCCAAGCAAGTAACTTGGTGTGATGTTACCTTGCTTATTAGTACCTATTGGTACCAAGGGAACTTCTGGAAATAAAGCACCTCGAGAGAGGACTGAGAGTGATATAGAAAGGTGTTTTGTTTGTGCTAACCTAAATCATCAACTATAAAATGTTAAAACACTCCTTTCCTCCCTCACAACATACTTAAAAATAGCAAAGTTGTTTTTCTTAGAACAATATATAAATAAAAATAGGGAGAAATAGGATCCATAAAGTGACTTTGGATTAACTCAACGTAAAGAACTGATTAAAACACAAATTTAAAATATACTGAAGTCTCCCACAAATCAATTTCCCCAATAAATGAATCTTCAAAGAAAAGCTTCTGAGCCAGAACATCCTCAAAGAATCATCAGACAATATAAAATGGAGTAAATATTTCCAAATTATTTACTGAGGTTTCTTCAAGCCTCAGCCTTTCAGTTTTAATTTATGGTTTCAAAACATTACAGAATAATGTTAACTTTTCATTGTTCTACATACTAATTTAGAGGTCATGAGGATTTATTTTTAATGATGCAAGGCACTTTTCTTTTTTGGGCTTCATTTAGGAAAAAATAGTGCTACATTGGTTTATTCTATTTAGAACCATTTTGGACAAAGAAAAACAGCTAAGCAACCCTAAAAGAACAAACACAACATTTGGCTTTTAAGAAATGCAAAAAGCATCTTTTGTTCATTTAAACTTTTCTATAGACTAAACAAATTAGGAAGGTAATAGGAAAGAAAACAATACTTGGATCATCTTTAAGTAGTTGGCTAATGTCATGATTTAAAGATTAGTAATAAAGGATCAAGAATTTTTTTTTAAACAGAAGAGGATAATTAAGCTGTTATACTAAAAAAGAAATGTGCAAGATTCCTGCATTTGTTAATGTTTCTGTAAGAGGCTCCATCACAAAACTGAACTGTAAAGTTATTAATATATAGAACACAAAATGAATTTTTAGCAAACTTTAGGAAAGTCTTTTGTTATAAATTACCCAGATTTTATAAACAAATCCCTCTAACTTGTATTTTGTTTAAAGTAATAACTATATCATACAAATAAATTTCAAGTATGAAAAGTGCATTATTGCAATAATACCTCTTTGCAAGTCAAAACTCTTTGTTTATAATAAAGTTGTAAAGTATTTAAAAAAAAAAAAAGAAAAGGAGTAAAACCATCAGTGCCATCTATTGCAGAAATCCAACATCTTAAAATGTTGCTTAACAAGTTGTAAAGAAACATGTCTGGAAGCAACATACAATTGAAAAGAAACTACTTGTGTTTTTATCATTTTCCATTATTATTGTGTCTAGTGTTTTCTCCTTCTCCGAAAGAAATTCACATCCTCTATAATGTTGCTCTTGATTTAGCCATTCTGTGCAGTTGCAACTTGCATGCCTCCAAAATCATCTTCTTCTTCATGCGTTCTCTTCAAACTGCCTAAAATTTATGAACATAACATATAATGGGAACTTAAGTAAGTTCATTAGAACGTTACACAAAATAAAAGTTTCACTTTTAATGAAGTTGCCATGTATGTGTACTATGAAAATTCCATGACTGAACTTTTAGCAAATTTTAGTAAATTCCCTTCTTATGAATTCCCCAAATAACTTTATATCTTTGTAACAGGATACAAAGATATACCTCAAGGAGGAGGTAATCCTCCTTGAGAATTAAGCTTGTCTTAGGTATTGTAAATGATAAACAAATTTTTAAAACAGTTTGGAAATAGAAGTTTTAGAGATAATGGTATCTCTAATAAGTGGTTATCGAGTTTGTACTTTTTAGGCACCATAATCATGTGACTTAGGACAAAGTTTAGAAAATTAATCTTATATTTGTAAGACTTTATTTTGTAGATATAATTATCTTTGATTTTGTAGACTCAGTGGAAAATATTTTTCCATTGAAGCTGTGGTTTTTGTAACTAACAAGACTAGAGTTGGGAAAAAGGATAGCATACAACAAATAAAGATCTTCTTCACATCAGAGTCTGTTAGTGCAGAAATTTCCCACATGGAATCAAAGCTGCCTCTACATGTTCAAAAGCTATAATAAAATATGAATCTTAATGGAGGAAAACTTGAGGGAACAGTACCTGGTAAAGCGGATGCTGTGTTACATGTCTAACAATGGCATGGCCTTAAACATACGCTCTAATGGTTGTGCTAAATCACAGGAATAATGTTAATTCAGAGGCAGATTCCAACATGAAACTAATATGTCACTATAATCAAAAAAGGATAGAAATAAAGGCAAGGGGACAAAGAAGAAAATATGCTAGCCATGAAAGGCTAAACTGCTGCAAATGAGTTTAAGATGAGGTGCTGCACTTGCCTTCTGCTAGGGAGATGAAGTACAAATAACTAACGCAGGACAGAAAGGGGTACAGATAAAGGAGTTTGAATGACAGGATTGGAGGAAGAGTAAGTCATCTCGTCTTCTCGAAATGACCTCTGAACTAAGTTTAAAAAGAGACTGAATGTGATGCTTTCTTGGTGGAAAAAGGACACAAAGGAAACCATCACGGAGTGCCTTTATAAAGAGGAACAGCGAGGGGGATACCAAAAAAAGATCAGAAGAGCCTTTGATTAGTACCTATGACACTACCTATGTTTTCTGTAGGAATCAATCCAATGAAGGCTTTTGTACAGGAAAGACACTACAATTAGAACTGTCTTTAGTGAAAATAAGTGGCCACAATGTTTAGAACAGACCAAATAGGAATTTGGACAGGAGGCCAATATGGAAATGAACTAGACTGAGATTAAGGTACTATAAAAGATGGGAGGAATTTGAAAGACACTGAGGAAAGAGACGCTAGCAGATTTGAATATAACTAGATGGAGGTAGCAAAAGAAAGAAAAGTGTTAATGGCCTTGGCCAGAAAGTTCAGTTGGTTAGGTTGCCACCCTCAAAATGACAAGACTGTGGGGTTTGATCCTCAGTCAGGGCACGTACAAAAATCAACCAATGAATGCATAAATAAGTGGAACAACAAATCAATGCTTCTCTATCTCTAAAAATCAATAAATAAAATTTAAGAAAAAAGTGAAATGACAACTAGGAAGTTGTGCCTGAGGGATGAATATATAACAACATAACACCACAGGCTGTGCAGTACCGTGAAGAGAGTGCTGGACTTGTGGTTCAGGTCACCAGTGCTC
This sequence comes from Noctilio leporinus, assembly GCA_004026585.1. Taxonomy (NCBI): domain Eukaryota; kingdom Metazoa; phylum Chordata; class Mammalia; order Chiroptera; family Noctilionidae; genus Noctilio; species Noctilio leporinus. The sequence continues at coordinate 70,531 of PVIW01002644.1, forward strand.
CATTTCCAGGCCCAACACAAAGTAGGTATGTAACCTGTCCCTTCTATTGTTTAAGGTGGTCGGTTCCAATAAGAATGAAATGAACTTTGGGAGAGAAAAACCACAAATAAATAAATTCCACACGTGCTCTAACAGAGTAAAAAAGAACAGAGCAAACAAAAGGTAACAAGATCTTGAGAAGGAAGGTAAAAGATAAAAGACTCAGTGAGTGTGCTTGAATCATTAACTCTGAAAATGGGGAAGGGAGCTCTGACATAGGAAGGGAGAAAGGGTTGAAATAACTATGGCAAGAGAAAAACTGAAGTTACCTGACATGATTCACTCTAACTCAAAACACGCTTTCATTTATTAACCACCATTGATTCTTAAAAAGATCACCCCCTCTCCAGACTCCTCTTACTATTTTAATCTAAGTAGAAACACAGTTACAGTACTTAAGAGTCTTAAAAACTAAACCATCAATCCCCAGTCAGGGCACATACCCAGGCTGCAAGCCAGGTCTCCAGCCAGATCCCCAGCTGGAGGTAAGTGAAAGGCAGCCATACCTTGATGTTTCTCCCTTTCTTCCTCCCTTCCTTCCCCTCTCTAAAAATAATGAATAAAAATCTTAACAAAAAACCCTTAATAAAAAATTTAAAAAAAAACTAAACCAAGTAGTAGGAATTTGATACTCCAACCATCACTGATTAACTTGGTAGTGATGTGCACACAACAGATAACATACATCTAATCATAAAATTAAAATCTGAAATTATTTTAATTCATCTTTCAAAGTTTTCTAAACAATTTAAATTGTTTAGTGAAACTCGTAATAAGCAAAATAGGCTTTTCTGCCTTTCATACCATCACCTTTCTCCCTACAACTTTCTCAAAATGAAAAAATCCTTACCTGTGGTACCAGAATGAATAGATAATGACCTTTCTATCTGAAGTGGTGACATCATCTGTATAGTTAATTTTGCTAGGTAGATGGCTTCATATTCCTAAAGAAAAGAGTAATTTCAACATACATTTAAATATTTGGTTACCCAAAACACCAACTGATGTGTATGTACATTATTGGTATTCTTAGTTTATACAAAAAGATCTGGTACCATGTTGTTGTAAGAGAAATGCAAGCTTAAAATTCCTATAATTTCATATTTACTGATGAGACTTTAAATTAAGGAAGGCCAAAAGTTTACACTAAGGTATCACATACTGAATGATCAGTCAGTATGTGTTGGAGTATGATGCTTTTGCCACTATTACTTATCATTGTTTTAATAGAATGAAAATTCATTGAGAAAGCAATAAGAAAACAATTAGGCTGAGGGAGTGGGGCGTGTTGGGTGGCGGAGGACAGAGGAAAAAATCAGAACAACTGTAATAGCATAATCAATAAAATATAATTAAAAAAAGAAAATTATAAAAGTGGCAAAGTTATAATCGAAGATAAGATGAAAAGCTAAGACAATTAACTAGAATTTTTTAGAATCAGTAAGTTCAATAAGGCTGCCAACTAAAAATTTTATAAAATCTAGTAGCTTTCCTATATACAAACAATCAATTAGAAAGAGTACTGGAAGAAGAAACTTTCATTTCTATTGGGAACAACAACAAAAATACCTAGGAATAAATTTCATAAGAAATGTAAATATTCTGTGCATAGGAAACTTTAAAACACTAATGGATATGGAGGTTGATTTGAATAATTCAAACATATACTTGAAGTAGAAGAATAAAAATGTAAAAGGGCTATTTCTTTCTGAACTGTGAATGTAAAGAGAATGTTATTAAAACCAACTATATAAAAAAGACTATAGGACTTCTTCCAGTAAACACTAAGATATAAATGTAAGAACCTACCAGGAAATTTCTCAAAAGAACAATGTGGGGATCTTGAGCCATATCATAAATTATTTATATACTACAGTATTTAAAATTGACACAGGTACAGCAATAAGCAGATCAATGGAACAGAATACAAAGTCCAGAAATAGACCCAAGTATATACCAGAATTTGCTATAAATAAGACATTTCAAATCAGCTGGCTAAAGATAGATTTCCTTAATAATCTCTTATAAACCAACAAGAAAAAGACCTACGACCTGTATGAAAAATGGGCAAACCTTAAGAAGTTGCTACTTCTACCACCATTATGACAATAACCAAAAAGTTTGTTAAAAGTTTTGACTATTGATATTGATTATGGTATGGCCAAACAGGTACTCCTTGTTTCTTGGTGGTGTCAATATTACATTATGTCAGCCTTTTTAGAGTCAATTTGACAACATCACATTTCAAATACCCTCTAACCCAGCAATTCCACTTTGATCAGTTATCTTACAGGCATATTCACGCTGTAAACAGGGATGTACCTACTATTCTTTCCAATATTGTTTATAATCATGAAAGGCTAGAAACAATCTAAAGGCCCATGTATAGGAAGCTGATATATAAAATTGTTATATATGTACACATACATATAAAATATTTTGTAGGTAGAGCTATATATGTTGTTTTAGAATGATCTTTAAAACATTAAGGAGATTTATTTTTCATTGTATTCACCATAGGCATTGTTGAATTTTAAATTTTTTAACCATGTGTATACTTTTTCAAATATAGAAATCAATTTAAAAAGACTTGTTTTTACACAACAGTGTTAAAAGGCACTGTCAAATTATAGTTATCTTGTGTTCTAAAATATAATAAAAAACATTTTGCACAAACAAGGTGAAGAAAGAGACACCACTGTTTCTCTTTTAAATGAAATAAAAATTAAAAGTAAATTGAAAACAAAAAAGAGGTAAGATTTAAAGTATGGTAACTGAGACAACATTTATTATAATGCACTTGATGTCTAAACCTGAGATGTTTTCCTGCATAACTGGATGGAATCAGCTGGAGCATATTTTTCAATCTACAATTTTCCTTCCTGGAAAAATTAAACTAATCTTATTAGGTGATTATCTTTTTTAGTGTACCTTCCAGGCACCAACAAAATCTGAAAAAGCATGGAAATGATTAAGCATATAAAATTTTAAAAGTTGTTCTATATAGTATACTTAAAAATCAAAACTGTGTGTGTGAACAAACTGAAAAAAAAAAAAAAGGGAAGACATTTCTAACATGAATTATTTTATCTTATGTTTAACAATGTGTCTAATCCTTTTTTCTGGTAATGACAGCTTTTAAGAAAATTCTTTTGGCCATAATACCCAAAGCAATACACATACAGATTTCATGCATTTCCCGTCAAAATTCCAATGTCATTTTTTTTTTTTAAAGAGAATTAAAAAAAAAAAATTTTATTATTTTTAGAGAAAGGGGAAGGGAGAGAGGCAGAGAGGGAGAGACATCTGTATATGGTTGCCTTTCACCTGCCTCCAGCTACAGACCTGGCTGGAGACCCGGCTTGCAACCTGGTTATGTGCGCCCTGGCTGGGAACCAAACCAGCGACCTTTGGGTTCGCAGGCCGGCACTGTGCCACTGTGCCACCAGCCAGGGCAAGAATTTTTTTTAATCAGCAGATTTGTATGGTACCACAGAAGACCCCAAACAGTCAAAGCAATCCTAATAAGAACACAGCTGGAGGTATCACATCATCAGATTTCAAATTATACTATAGAGCTAAGATAAACAAAATAGCATGGTATTGGCAGAAAAACAGACACAAAGACTAAAGGAACAGAATTGAGAGCCCAGAAATAAAACCAGCTGTATATGGGCAAATAATTTTTGACAAAGGAGCCAAATATACACAATGGAGAAAAGCAAGCCTCTTCAATAAATGGTGCTGGGAAAATTGGAAAACCACATAAAAAAAAAGGATTAAACTAGATTACAGTTTGCCCAAAATTCAATTATTAATTCAAAGTGGATCAAAGCTCTAAATATAAGATCTGAAACAATAAATTACATAGAAGCAAGCATAGGTACTAAGCTTATGGACCTTGGTCATGTAGAGAACATTTTATGAATCTGACCCCAAAGGCAAGGGAAGGAAAGGCAAAAATAAATGAATGGGGCTATGTCAAACACAAAGGTTCTGTACAGCAAAAAATAAAAAAATAAAACCACCCAACAACAAAACAAAAAAGCAATCAACCAAATGGGAGATATCTGCAAACAACTCAACACCAAACAAGCAGTCCAATTAAAAATTGGGCAGGGCAACTGAATAAAACCTCTCTTGAGAAGACAAAAATGGCTCACAGATATGAAAAGATGTTCAACTTCACTAGCTGTGAGGGAAATGTAAATCAAAACAATGAGATACCACCTCACACTTGTTAGAACAGCTATTATCAACAAGTAATAACAAGTATTGGAGCAGTTGTGGAGAAAAGGGAACCCTCGTTCACTGCTGGTGGGAATGTAAACTGGTACAGCCTCTATGGAAAACAGTCTGGTGGTTCCTCAAAAAATTAAGAAAAGCGGCCCTGGCTGGTGGATAAGGCGCCAGCCTGCAAACCCAAAGGTTGCTGGTTGGATTCCCAGTCAGGGCACATAACCAGGTTGCAAGCCAGGTCTCCAGCCAGGTCTGTAGCTGGAAGCAGGTAAAAGGCACCCATACATTGATGTCTCGCTCCCTGTCTCCCTTCCCCTCTCTCTGAAAATAATGAATAAAATTTTTAAAAAATTTAAGAAAAGAGTTACCATTTAACACAGCAACCCTCTCCTGGGTACCTACCCAGAAAACTCAAAAACATTTATTTGCAAAGGTATATGCATCCCTGTGTTCACTGCAGCATTATTGAGTGGCATGGAGATAACCACAGTGTCCTTCCATAAAGGACTGGATAAAGATACATACATACAAGAGAATACTACACAGCCATAAGAGAAGATGAAATGCTGCCATTTGTGACAACAGATAAAATTTGAGAATATTATGCTAAGTGAAAAAAGTCAATTAGGAGAAGCTAAGAACCATATGATTTCACTCATATGTGGAATACAAAACAGACACTCATAGACACAAACAACAGTATGGTGGTTATCAGAGGGAAGGGGAATAAAGAGAACCAACTATATGGTGACAGGACAGTTTAACTTTGGGCAGTAGGCACAAAGTGTAATATACAGATCATGTATCAGAGAAATGTATGCTTGAAGCCTGTATGATCCTACTAAATGTCACCCCAATAATTAAAAAAAATGCTTTAAAATAAAAATGTAAACTTGAAAAAAGAATCCAATCAGATTACAGAAAATTTTAAGTATTTACAAAGTAAATTCTACACCTAAATTACACGAACATTAGATTTTAATTATCCTACTTTCTGACTGCCTTACAGGGGAAGAAAAGTTACCTGAAGTTGATGGACAAATCCAGCATTAGGATTAATGCAAAATCTTCTTTCTTGAACATAAGTAAATGCATCTCTGAAAACAGAAAATTAATGTTATTTGTGAATTAATTTTTCCAGAATTCATCTAAAATAGAAACTTATTTAAAAATTTACCTAAAATAGAAAATCACAATCATACAATTTGTAATCCAGAGTGGTACTGAGCTGTACTGGAAAAACTGACAGCATGGTCAGACGAATTACAATAAAATGGGATTACAATTCCCATCTTGGAGGGCTATTGCGAAGATGGAAAGTAATGTCAAACACCTTGTACAGCATCTGTCACATAGTATTGTACATGATCAAAATATTATCATTGGTCAAACGAGAAGTATATCTACTTCTTTGTGTTGTTATGAGGCTTAAATGAGACAAAAATGCTGAAAATGCTACCTGAAGCATAGCAGAGACCCAATAAAATGTGAGCTACTTTCACTATTAGCCCTGGCTGGTGGCACAGTGGATAAGGTGCCGGCCTGCAAACCCAAAGGTCGCAGGTTTGATTCCCCAGCCAGGGCACATAACAAGGTTGCAAACCAGGTCTCCAGCCAGGTCTGTGGCTGGAAGCAGGTGAAAAGCAACCATACATTTTCTCTCCCCCTCTGCCTCTCTCTTCCCCTCTTTCTAAAAATAATGAAATAAAATCTTTTAAAATATATATATTATTACTGACGAGACAATAAAGAGAATGTATAAAACAATGTCTCCCAATGCTTGTTAATTTTTCAGTTAAATAAACAAAGTATTTGTATTCAAAAAATATTCATTTAAAAACTGATCATTTTAAGCAAACTTTTTCATTATAACCTAAACACAAAGGATGAAAAAAAACTAAAGCACCCGAATGAGTACAGTGTGGATCCAATGCTGAACAGAGATCAAATGAAGACATTAATGGAAAAATTAGCATAAGATGGAGAGGTTTATAAGTGCATATCATGTAAGTTTCATTGGCCATGTTAAGAATTATTAAGGATCAGAAACACTTGAAAGCTTTTTGGGGTAAGGTGATTATACAATCTGATCAGATTTATCTTTTGAAAAGATCATTCCAGCTTCGGTGTGGAGAACAGAACAGACTGGAGCAGGGATATAGGAGACCACCAGGAGGCTCCTATCAGAAGAGTCCAAGGAAGACACAGTTGGAGCTTGGATAGGGAACTAAATGATGAAGAGAAAGATAAACTGATACTCCATGTACTGGGTAGGCCAGAGTCCATGTTTTTTTCCCCGTAAAATAAACACGTTTTTCTATTTTCACCAATAACTTTATTGATTTGGATATTGTGATATGTTGGCTGTTTCCTGCTATTGGCTACTGATGGGTAGAGGCCAGAGGTGCTGCTAAACATCTTCCAATGCATAAGACAGCCCCATAGCAAAGAATTATTTGGCCAAAATGTACCAAGAAACAGTACCAGGAAACTTCGCAAACCACTTTTGACATGATTGATCAGTCACAGCACCTCCATATACTGCACAAATCTTTTGAGTGTGTGTGTTTCAGCTGCATTTTTACCTTTGAAATAATAAAGCATGATATGCTGAAAATGTTGTGTATTTTCTTCCATCTTTAATATTAAAATGGCTACACAAAAATTCACCAATTTTGATAAGATTTTTTAAAAAATTCATGCTGATATGCCGGCTGTCACAATACAATCTAACAAAATGGTTTACAATAAAACTAAGGACAACTAAGTGCTATTAGAGCCATCTTAATAGAGGGAAAAATAAATGAATTTTTTGGCCAACTCAGTATATTTTAGGACAAAAATCATACAAGGTTGGCTAATAGGTCAGTTTGGGGGATAGGGAGTAAAAGAGAAGGAGGTGTCATGATTACAAGAGTTCTAACTTATAAAACACCACCACACAATACGAAAAACTGGCCAGATTTTTGTTTTGGGGTGAGAAGTTCATGACCCCTCCTCTCTTTTTTTATGTTTCTAGATGCTTGGAAAATATAATTTTGGATAAGAAAGACTATACTAAATTATGACTAGAAGCTAAAACAATTCCTAAGTAATTTTTTATCTAACTACTGTTAAAGGAAAACATTATATATTAGCTTTTTAAACAAGGAAAGTGGCCCTGGGCTGGTGTGGCTCAGTGGATGGAGTACCAACCTGCGAACCAAAGGGTCGCTGGTTTGATTCCCAGTCAAGGCATATGCCTGGGTTGCAGACCAGGTGCCCAGTTGGGGGCATGCAAGAGGCAACCACACATTCATGTTTCTCCCTTCTCTTCTCTCCCCCCCTTCCCCTCTCTCTAAAAATAATAAGTTAAAAAAAGTAAACAAGGAAAGCAGAAAGCAGTAACATCTGTGTCTAGGAGTTTTCAAACCCAGACCAGCCAATTCCCTAGCAGTAAGTAGTTTTCCATAGGTTATTTAACTACAAGTACCTGGGCTTCTTAAAATAACAACAGCACTAGATCCATAAAACCAAAACATTTAGCCTAGATAAGGTAAACAAACTACAAGGTTAAGAAACTAAGCATGAGGTATAAGGGCCGACTAATCAAATATAATTAGACAGCAAAATCAAAGAATATTAACTTCAAACTCTCAATATCCCCATCAAGCTCTATTTTAAATAAGACTTTAAATTGTGGCTAGGTTTCAGAGTACTTTCTTTTTTAAAAAATCTAATTTTATTGTATTACATTCACCCCATTTCCCTTCTCTGCTCTCCCCTTCCCCTTCTCCCTATCCGCCGCCCACCACAGTCAGTCCCACATGTTGTCCATGTCCATGGGTCATCCATGCTAGATCCTTGACTAGAGTACTTTCTTACCTGTACTTCATTCCAAATGTTTCCATAATGTATGCAATAACAAAGGCAGCACTGAAGAGGAGGGAAAAATTTAGAAAAAAACAAAAAACACAATGCATTAATTAAATGCTACAGAAAAAACAAAAGATTATCTTAAACTTCATACCTCCTGGAGATCCCTGCATTTCCATGGACAAGAACTTTTCCTGAAAAACAAGAAATAGTTATTTTGATAGAAAAAGACCTGATTCAACAGCTAAAATATATTGAAACCATGTATCATACTACATTAAAATCTTAAGTATTTTATATACATCACTTGGATATTTATTAATATTCAAATAGTTACAATTTATGTATACTAACTGTAGAGAATACAACAGACTTTTAGGTTAAAGAGATTTAAAGCTGACCCAGAATTTGAAAATAGTTCTTTCTATAGGGATATCTAAGAAAGGCTAACCAAATTAAACACAAAGTCAAGAAAACACAAACTTGGAACAGTCTATTATAAATTATTACAACTTCCATATCCTGAATTTAAAATGAATACTAAAACATTAACTAAACTAATAATCTAAAAATAAATATTAGCTATGTAAGTATTATTTACCTCCAGCTTGTAAGCTCTCATCAATAAATTCTTTAGCCTGAAGGCAAAGACAGTATAATAATAAAACATGTGGATTAATAAACATAAAATACAGAGTAACACAAAATATACTGAAAACAGTTTCCTAATATATCTGAACAAAAATTACATTCATGAATTTTCAAAATGCTACAAATGCAACTATTTCAAGTTTTAAAAATTATATAGGAACTAAAATTTAATTTGTATTCAATAAATTCAAAGTGTAATTTCTCAAATTTTTGGAGATAATAAAATAGTTTTAAAAATAATAAATTTTACGAAGATACATGGCTAAATAAAATTACAATTAAAAAAATAATAAATAAATTAAAAAAAACTGTGTAACCCCCAATTTCCAGCCATTACAAAGTAAAAGTTTTAGAACTACAATTATGTGTTCAAACCAAAAATAAATTTTAAATAATATTAAAATACTGATACCTACCATGGGGAAAAAACGTATTATATTTTCAACTGGACTATCTGCAATATCCAAGACTAAATATCTGAAAATAGAGTATTTTGTGATAAGCATAGTTCCAGATAAAATTCTTTGTATGTATTAAAATACTTTTAAAAACATCTAGACAACCATAAAAAGAATGCAAAACAACTTTCAAAGTATAATATTCCTAAGAACTAGACCATAGATTTTATATTGCTCAAAATAGGACTTACAGTCTTAAATAATTTAAGAATAATAATTTCTCTGATAATTTAGTACAAAAAAATCTATCTGGTTAAAATAGAAAAATCAGGGGCCCTGGCTGGTAGCACAGTGCATAAGGCACCAGCCTGCAAACCCAAAGGTCGTTGGTTGGATTCCCAACCAGGGCACATAACCAGGTTGCAAGCCAGGTCTTCAGCCAGTTCTCCAGCCAGGTCTGTGGCTGGAGGCAGGTCAAAGGCAACCATACATTGATGTTTCTCTCCCTCTCTGTCTCTTTCCCTCCTCTCTCTCTGGAAATAAAAAATAAAATCTTAAAAAAAAAAAAAAGAAAAGAAAAATCAGAAGTAGGAAAAGACCTTCCTCCAAATCAGAGTGGACCTAGGACATAAAGACAAAAGTGCCTGTATTCATTATTGTTATTCTTCTATTTCCACTACTTCCCATGGACTAGAATGCAAGATTCTTCTCTGAACGGCTCTGTGATCCACCCTCCTTATGATCCTACAGAGGACAATTCAAAAGTCTGAAAGAGAAGGACCTAGTAAAAATAGAAGGCAGTCTGATAGAGCCATGAGTCAAATATTCACTGTCTGAACTAACCTTCATTAGGGTAAAAAAAATCAAGAGACTTAGAATTTTCCACTTTGGAAAACATTTAAAATAAGACATTATTAATAAACTAGGTTTTTTGTGTATATATATGAAAGACTTCCATATCTAAACTACTCAAAATAACCTGCTTATTAACACAACTATAAATAACAAAGCTATTAAATTAATTTTTTAAAAGATTTTATTATTTTTAGAGAGAGGGGAAGGGAGAGAGGGAGAGAGATAGTGTTTTAAAAATTACAGTTCTTTAACAATCATTCAGGGCTTATCAGAGAGAAGCTGAAGCTCAGGATCCAAGGAAAATCCAATGGAAAAACCATAAGGATTCTGACAAGAGTATCCTAAAGTAATTGGGTAGATCTGTTATATAAAATATTGCTTCAGGGGAAAAATGTTAATTCAGTGTCAAACTAAAATATTTCACTGCGTGTTATTTTGAGTATCAAAAACTACTGTCAACCTATCATCAATCTATAAGTCTATCCTCTAAGTCTAAGGAGAAAATGTTCTTCCATTAGGATAAAGAACCCACTTAGGTTACTGAAAACAAATATATAGTATGGCATTTTAAAATACAACATTTTCCAGCCTGCAAATCCAAAGGTCGCTGGTTGATTCCCAGCTAGGGCACCTAACCAGGTTGCAAGCCAGGTCTCCAGCCAGGTCCGTAGCTGGAAGCAGGTGAAAGGCAATCATACATCAATGTCTCTCTTCTCTCTGCCTCTCTCCCTTCCTCTCTCTAAAAATAATAAATAAATTCTTTTAAAATAAATAAATAAAATATTTTTCTTGGTATCATTCCAGTTTTTCTATAGTATGTATACAGGGTAAGTTTATTTTTTAAATTAGAAAAATAATCTTATTTTATTTAAAAATATAGACATCTTTTAAGCTAGTTTTTATTAACTGAGAAATATGTGCATATAGTCAAAAGTTCTAACACTATAAAATATATTTGCAATGAAAAGTAGGTCTCTATACCATCCTAAACCTTAAATTTCCCTTCTCAAAAGCAGTGACTGTCAAGTTTCTAGTCTGTTAATCAGAAATTATCTATGTATATACAATATATATATATGCCTAATGCTTTGTACATATTTTTAAACACAATGAAAGTATACATGGTTCTGCATCTTGATTTTTCTTTCTTTTTTTAATACTCAACCGAGGATATGTTTGAGAGAAAAAGTGAGAGACAGACAGAAACATCAACTGATCACGTTCCAACCAGGGATTGGACCAGCAACCTAGGTACATGCCCTCGCTGGGAAATGAACCAACTAAATCACCCAGCCAAGACTGACTTTTATTTTTATTTTGTTGAGCTTATTTATTTACTTTTAGAGAGATGGGAACAGAGGGAGACAAAGAGGGAGAGAAACATTAATGTGTTAGAGATACAAGGATTGGCTGCTTCTCACACACCCTCCACCTGGGGACCTAGCTCGAAACTCAGGTATGTATCCGGACTGGGGTTCGAACTGGCGACCTTTCAGTTCAGAGGCTGGCTGGTGCTCAATCCGCTGAGCCATAGAAGCCAAGGCAAGACTGATTTTTATTTTAATAAATCTTAGAGATTATTCCCTATCAATATATGCAGAAATATTTCATTCTTTTTCATGGTTACAGTATTCTATTTATGGTCACACAATATATTTTATAGTGTCTCTTGTACTGATGGACATTTAGGGTGCTTTCATTTTTACAAACAATACAGCAGAGCATTAAAATATTTTTTAACATATATGCTTTTATATCTCTAGAATAATATTTAAGGAAGAATTTTAATAGCAGCTGCCTCCCAGGAGAGAGGCTAAGTGTCATCAAGGTTTAGAGAAGGAAAGAGGTTTTCCTTATGTACCTTTTTGTACCATGTGTACTATACTCTTCATTTAAAAAATAAGCAACATTAAAAATCATTACATGTTCAACAGTACTCATTGTAAAATAAATGAGGAAGACAAATTAAACATTAAATACCATTTTTAACCCAGGAGATTTGGAAATATCTTTAATGTTTTATAATTCTATCTTGGATAGGTACCAAAGAAATATTCATTCTCATACATTTCGAAGTGGAAATGTAGACTAATCGAATTTACCAGATGGTAATTTACAACATCTGATAATTTAAAAAACTCATATCCAGCAATTCCACTTCTATAAATTTATCCTGTTGATATATTTATATATGAATTAAATGACATGTACAGGGATACTCACTATATGCTATATTAGCAATTCTGGAAACAATCTAAATGTCCAACAATAGGAGAAGGGTTGAATAAACTTTACAAGAATCATACAATGGATTACTGTACAACTGAAAAAGAATAACACATCTCTAAGTAACAACATAAAGCAACCCCCTCCCCCCAAAAAAAAGCCAGTGCAAAAAACCCCAAAACTTTATCTGTAGGAAATAGGCTTATATACGTAACATTACTCTGGAAGGATGCTCAAAAAAAAGTGATAATTGGATACCTTTAGAAGGGGACTTGATATCTAGGGACTAGAAAAAGGAAACCTACTTTATAGTACACATATTTTTGAACCTTCAGAATTCTGCATTATGTGCCTGAATTACTTAAAGAAAATTTATTTTTGCTGCACATATTTTTGTTGTTGTTATTATTTTTCAGAGAGAGGGGAAGGGAGAGAGGCAAAGAGGAGACAGACATCAATGTATGGTTGCCATTCACCTGCTTCCAGCCACAGACCTGGCTGGAGACCTGGCTTGCAACCTGGTTATGTGCCCTGGCTGGGGAATCGAACCAGCGACATTTGGGTTTGCAGTGCTGCACATATTTTAATAAATCATACCAATAATTCTTACCTAAATAATTGTTGAAAGTTTGGTTTAATAAAGTTTGCTTCAATATTTTGCCTTATGCATACTATATGTGTTACTCCATGTTTCTGTAGTATAGGTAGCTATAAAAAAAAAAAGGCAAGGAAAGAAATAGTTTAAAATACAAAATATCACCATACTGTAACACAGATGTTTGACAAATACACAATTCAGCATTAGAATTAATACAGCTACATCTGAGCTTTAAATAAAGAATATTAAAGCTAATTTTAAAATAATATATATAAAGCAATCAGCAAGAAATTACAATGATTCAAGATTAATTTAGTAAATGGCCTCAAAAGATTACAACTATAATTCGAGAGCTTGATGGGAATTTAAAGGTATTTACTTGGAGAACAATACTCTATAGTGGTTAAAAACATGGATTTTGGAGTTATGAGAGCCTAAGCTTTATACCCCAGATCTTATAATGACCTGTGCTCTATGGCTCAGTTTTCTCATGTGAAATGGGGAAAACACTATCTATTCACTGAGTGGTAGTTAAGAATTATATATGATAATATATAAGGTGTTTGGCATAGTGCCTTTAGCATATATCTATCAAATGTTTTGTAAATAGTAGTTACATATATTGACTATAATCTTTTTTCTTTTCTTTAGAGAAGACCAAGACATAAATAGTTGTTCAACATCACTGACCTAGTTAATAATAGCAGTACCACAGTCCAAATCTCTAGGTTACTTCTGGCCTCTCCTAATACACTTTTCTATTACAAAGCAGAATTAATTTATACAACTTACAGAATCTAATTAAACCTTTCAGGGTTTTAAAATTCTACTAAAAATTTAAAAAGCAACTCCAAATAGTCTGTGGTGCTTTTCTGGCTTGGATTATACAGCAATTTACCACAACTCTAGAAAATATAAAACTTTTATTTGCAAGTTATTATAGGCTTCAGTGAATTTATAGATGACATGTTATTTTAATAGCCAAAATGTAAATTCTATGAGAACAAGGACTTTGTTTACTGATTCGTATTAAGTATGTGTAAGAGTGCCTGGAACATAGCAGTTGTTCAATAAATGAATGAACAATTCATGCTGGCATGATGAATCAGAATGAATAATCTTGAGTTTTCTACAATACTTTCATCTTATAATTCTATATATTTAATTCCCGCTTTCTACATTAAATAGTCCAGAACGGTAATAATAATAATTCATGAGAGAAGTCAAAGGATAACTTGTGTTTGTTATGGACTGAATGTTTTTATTTCCCCTAAAATTCAAATGTTGAAGCCCTTCCTTCCAAGGTGATGTTTTAGGAAGTATGGGTCTTTGGGAGGTAATTAGATTGACACCTCAAGGTAATTGACTTAGATGAGGTAATGAAGGTGAAGTCCCCATAATGGAATTAGTGCTCTTAGAAGAAGAGACCTTCTTCTCTGTCTTGTGAAGATACCTAGCAGAAGGCAGCCTTTGGCAAGCCAGGAAGAGGGAACTCACCAAAACCTAATCATTTTGCCACCCTGATCTCAGATTAGACTTCCCAGCCTCCAGGACTGTGAGAAATCAATGTCTGCTGTTCAAGCCATCCATCCAGTCTTTTATTATAGGCATCCATTATTTTATTAGAGCAGCTTGAGCTGATTAAGAAAATATGGTTTTCAAAAGTTTTAAATATTAATTTTTGCAGCAAATTTTCTTATGTCTAGCGGGGATTAGAGTTCAATTACCTTTATATTTCTTAAGTATATCCTGAGTAAGGGGAGGGGAGGTAAGCATTTGATAGGATTAATAATTAATATTCCATATTCACACTTATCCAGCCTCCAAAATTAATTCAACATTCATTCCTTTATTTATATTTGATACATGAAGAAGTTGTAATATCTATTAATGTGAGGAACTACATGACAACATACATAGTTAAGGACATTAACAATTTGAAGGCCCATTATATTAGTAATACATAAAAGCAAACTTTATCAAAGGAGAACCCACATACAATATAGAAAAGAGTATATTTCTTTTTCTTTTTACTATTCAATAGACTTGATTATATAAAGCAAGTTATGACCTTATCATACTAAAAAAAAAGAAAAGTTTTACAAAAGACGTAATTTACTAGTTACTATTAAGAGCCTTGATTTGTCCTTTTCATTAAAACTGTATTTGAATGTAATTAAGAATAGACTTAAATGAGTCTTAGAAAAGGAATTTATTCTATAACATTTCTCTAGCTCCATTATAATTTTATTTTTTAAATCTTTACCCAAGGATATGTTTTGTGATTTTAGGGAAAGAGGAAGAGACAGAGAGACAGACATCAATCAGTTACCTCCCATACACACCCCAACTGGGAATTGAACCCACAACAACCTAAGTATGTGCCCTGACCAGGGATTAAACCCACACTATTTTGGTGTATGGGACAATG
Organism: Noctilio leporinus; assembly: GCA_004026585.1. Classification (NCBI taxonomy): domain Eukaryota; kingdom Metazoa; phylum Chordata; class Mammalia; order Chiroptera; family Noctilionidae; genus Noctilio; species Noctilio leporinus. Next base: position 85,823 of record PVIW01002644.1, read on the forward strand.
CTCCAGCCAGTTGAATCACCCAGCGGAGGGGGGGCACTCCATTATAATTTTTTTTTTGTTGTTGTTACATATTTTGGAATGATGGTATGAAAAGAAATATGGGTGATTCAGGGTGGGAAATAATCAAATTTTGTCACATAGCTTTTCCTGTCTGATAAAACCATTTAAGGGAAAAGGTTTTGAGGACATAGATCTGTAAACAAACACATATTATTTAATATGACATGGTATAATGGGAATACAAAAAAGCAAGTAATATAATCTAAAACTATCTTGAAGGCCAGTATTTTGTGAATACTAAGTTATTTGGGCAATAATTTTATGTTTGCCTTTTACAAAGTCAGTCACATTTAAGTCCTACAGTTACTTACCCTATCATTTCCAAGCCATCAAAATGACTACGATGCCTCACCTATCAAAAAGCCTTCCAGTTTCAAAAGGAATAACTCTAAAAAAATCCAAGTCACCCCCACCCCCACCCCAAACTCACAAATACATCAAACTATCAGGAAAGATTAGAATTATACCACTTTTACAAAACCTATTGTAGGCAGATATACATAAGAATACTGACTTCTAAATAGGCAGAGTTTGGGAGATAACATTTGTGATATGATGTTTCACCTTCTAATTAAAAGAGAATTAATAGTTTTTTTGTAATTCATAAGAATGAATCCACTAAAAAGTGGCAACACTGCTACATATATTAAAGTGAGATCTATTCTCAACTGTATAAATGAAGAAATCGGTATCAGTTTGACTTTATAAGATATTTTTACATAGTGCAGTACTTGATAACATGGGGCATCCAGATCTTTAAAACTCTGAAATAACACAAATAAGATTTGAGTCATTTCAATCTGAGTGAATGTGTTTGCACACACACTACACACACACCCTCACCCTTAAAAAGTAAAGGTTTAATGAAAAATCCTTATTTTAGGCTATGTATTTTTAGAGGGTAAATAAATAAATAAAGGTTTATTCTTTGTTAAATCAAACACATGGCTTTCGTGAGAAAAATAAAATAACTCTGGGCTGGTGTCGCTCAGCCCAGTGACTCAGTGGACTGAGTGCTGGCTTGTGAACCAAAGGGTTGCTGGTTCTATTCCCAGTCAGCACATGCCTGGGTTGCGGACCAGGTCCACAGTTGGATGCCTGAGAGGCAACCACACATGGATGTTTCTCTTCCTCTTTTTCCCTCTCTTCCCCTCTCTCTAAAAATTAATAAAATAATAATAAAATTCAGTTGTGATTTGTGGTGAAACACTTGAGAATCACTGGCCCAGTAAGATTTGGGAAAAGGTAGGTATTCCAGAGCAACAGTTACTGTTAACATGCAATTATTTGTGAACCCTCCCTCAAATAAAAGTCTTACTACCAAAAAAATTAATTACTCCAAAAAGGTTGGTAATCAAGTCTCTTGATAAAAACCTAACCTAAAGTTCATACCTTGCTTTTCATAGCAGAAGAATATGGGCCTAAAAACAATCCAGGTAAAATTTCCTAGAAAAAGAAAATAGAGATATTTACCACCAGCAATTTATATCTATATAAAATATGTACCATAATTATGATTTGTGGATGTTCACATAGTTATAATAATTTGCTAAACGGCTTGTTTAGGGAGCATTTCCTAGTTACCTTGAAAAAAATGGGAAAAGAATGCAGATAGGGTTTATATATTAAATGAGACATTCAAAGTTCAAATGTGGTTTTAAAAATTCCATATATTTGAACTAACATAGTGGTTTTGCTTCCCCCACCTCCATTTTATTGACAACAGTGCTTTTACAAGCAGTTTGGGTAGAATTAGTGCATTGTATTATTATCTTTTACATTAATACAACATCTTTAATTTCTCTTCTATTCTCTGCTATAATCTAGAAATAGTCATAAAGAAAATCTTCCCTTTGTAATTACACAAAACCTAATTCAGCCAAGTCAAAAGCAGCACAAGATACTGTTAACAATAGTTAATAATAGAAGAAAAGTATAGCAAAATTTAAAAAAAAAGACCAATTACCAAATGTTTGCTTACTGTTTCAACAATCTATATGAGTACTTTATGTATGTTGAATTAAAACTTATTCTATAGGAATTCAACATAGTAAGCTTTTAGTCAGGCTCTATCATACCCAAGATACTAATATACTAGTTCAATTCTATAGGATGTATTTGTGTATAGGTCTAGTTTTTCCTACCAGCTTCTTACGGGTAGAAATAACATTTTACTCATCTTTGCATTCCCCACAGCACCAAGCAAAATGCCTCATAGGTACTCACATATTTTTAAAAATGAATTTTCACTAAAAAATAAAAGAAACAGAATTTTAGAAGTCAAAGGATTCCCAGGAACAGAAGACATTGCTTGACCTTAGGTCCCAAGAGTTGACAGTAAATGCCAAGAAATGCAAAAGAAAAATGAACCGTTATGGTAAGCTATAACTTAATTCATTCTACAATGGGAGTATTCGACTCAGTCTTCTGGAGGAGGTAGTTATGAAAGTTGATAGGAAATCACTAATATAATACATTATATAGTATCTAGGGGATAATAGAGCCCAATTAACAGCTTTCTACATGCAATCAACTCCCCTGAATTTACATAAACTAGACACAGAGTTAACTGCTTTCAAAAGGAATATAAATATTGAACCCAATTTTTCAGATGCAGAAAAACTAAGTGGCTCACTAAACATGTACATATATTATTATGTTCATGGTTCTCATATGAAAAGAGGCAACAATTCATTTTCGACCTTTTAAGACCCACAATAAACTTTAAATATATTATTAAAAAATATTTAGTGATGCACCTACAGATCATGAGTCAACAGATGAGCCACAAAGAGGTCAAATCCTTTGTGAAATTAGGTTATTTAATGATAATAATAATATAGGTTGGCATAATAAACAAAAAGGTTGTCATACCTGCATCTCTCGTCTCATAGGGTAGGTCCACTCCTTAAAAAGAAAAGGAAACACAAGAATAAAAGTAAGTAACATTATGAAAAATGTCACCCAATTAAAAGTTAAAGATGTGACATCCAAGTGTGTGGATTTTTAAAAAACAGATTATACTTTAAATAGCAGATTTAATTGGGTTCACAAACATCTAAAAATTTAAGTGACAAAAAACATTTAAGGCATTTTTAAAATAATTGGGCTTCCAAAATTATGATTATGTTACTTCATACAATGCATGGAATATTTCATTAATTCTAAGAATGGATATTCCAGAAATTTATCCCCTAAATAATCCTGTAAATCAGAGATGTTAAGTAGACTTTTGTCATTCATGCCAACTCAAATCAACTGGCAGTAGACAGCTAAAACAAGTGTGGAGAAAGACTATGGAAGAAATGGGTGCTGTGATCAATAAACAGAATCTACTACAATGAAAAAAAGAATGGTATATGACAGGTATTTGCCATTCCAGATCTGAACTGCCAGATGCTTATCAAACAGCCTTTTCCATATCTTACTTGGGATGGAAGGGAAGGAATGGGAAGGAAAGGGAGAGAAGAAGGGAGGGAGGGAGAGGGGAAGGGAGGGAGGAAGAAAGGAAAGAAAAAAGAAAAGAAAGAAAAAAAAAAACAGCCCTCACTGGCATGGTTTAGTGGACTGAGCCCCTGCTTGTGGGCCAAAAGGTCGCCAGTTAAATTCCTAGTGAGGAATTTAACTCACATGCCTGAGTTGTGGGCCAGGTCCCCATTTGAAGGTGTGTGAGAGTCCACCAATAGATGTTTCTCTCCTTTCCTTTCTTCCCTCTCTCTAAAAATAAAGTATTTTTTTAAAAGAGCACTTTAGCCTGTGAACCCAATGGCCACTGGTTCGACTCCCAGCTAGGGCACGTAACCAGATTACAAGCCAGGTCTCCAGACAGGTCCGTAGCTGGAGGCAGGTAAAAGGCAAACATACATTGATGTCCCTGTCTCTCTCTGCCTCTCTCCCTTCCCCTCTAAAAATAATAAAATCTTTAAAAAAAGAGAGCACTTTAAAAAAAGAAACAGAAAATACATTTTATTTTTAATCTTGAAAATTGACCTCAGCAATGTAGTAGATTACAAACCCTGAGAAACCATCTACAAAATGTTAAAATAGACTTTAAAAAATTTTAAATGCACAGCTAAACTAACAAGCAAGTGCCTTCTATCACTACAGATTAGTTGTGCCTATTTTTGAACACCATATTAAGTGGAATCATCCAGCAGTACTATTTTATGTCTGGCTTCTTTGATTCAACTTAACACCGATGGGATTTATCCATGTTGTGTATGTCAGTAGGTTGTTCTTTTTTGTTGCTGCACAGTATTCTACTGAATGAATACTCCACAATTTCCTCATTCTTCTGTGCAGATTTAGGGTAGCTTCCAGATTTTGGAAATCATGAATAAAGGTGCTATGAAAATGTTATGTGCCCTTTGGTGCACAAATGCATTTGTTTCTCTTAAATATGTAAATAGCAATGGAATTGCTAGATCACACGGTAAGAATATATTTGGTATTACTACAGATTGACTAAAAATTTTCCAAAACCAATTTATACACCCACTAGCAAGGTATGGAGCTTCTAGTTGTTTCACATCCTCGTCATGACCATATTTTAAATTGCACTATAAATGTGAGACATAAGATAAAAGCCTAGGGTCTACTTAAAGTGAGGAGTCAGATCAAGAACAAAAAGCTGGGACCCTAAAAGGCAACATCCTCAGTGAAAGATAAACTGAGGGGGGAAAAAACCCTCACCTCATGGTCCTGGAAATGAGTATTCTTGCCTTTCTTAGTTTTGGGTCTGAGTAGAATGTGGTGGTAATGGTGGGGTGGGTTTTCCTAACCACAGTCTGGCCTTCACTCAGGTTTGGCACTAGAATTCAACTATCTTTGTGTGGTCAGGTGGAAATTAATGTCAAGTGGTCCTGGGTAAATAGTGTCCATGGGTTCCTAAAAGAAACATGTATTTTTCTCCCTGAGGGTACATACTCTAAACCTAGATCAGAAATAATTCACAATAAATTCAATGAGCTCACAATTAAGAAATATATATATGACTTAGCCTTGGCTGTTTGTGGCTCACTGGAATGGCACCAACCTATGAACCCAAGGGTCACTGGTTCAATTCCCAGTCAGGGCACATACCCAGATTGCAAGCCAGGTCTCCAGCTAGGTTCCCAGGTAGAGGCAGGTGAAAGGCAACCATACATTGAGGTTTCTCTCCCTTTCTTCCTCCCTCCCTCCCTCCCTCCCTTCCCCTCTCTCTAAAAATAATGAGTAAGTGAGAACTCTATAGCTCAGGGGTTAGAGCACTGGTCTTGTAAAAATAATGAGTGAAATTAAAAAAAAAAAAAAAAGATGTTAAAAAAGGGGGTAGTGTAAATGAGTTACCATGATACTTGAATGGATAACTGAATGATATCCAGACTGCAAATATGGCAATGATGAAAAATATTAAAAAATTAATATTTTAATGACATAAAAATATCAAAAATATGACTAACAATTAAGAAACTGATTTTTAAGAGAGGCAAATGAGTATGTAAAAAATGAAAAACTGCGACTGAAATTAAAAATGAAAAAATAAAGTGCACAGGCTAAACAGAAGAAAGACAGATAAGGAGAGATTTTGTGAACTAGAAAACAGAAGGGACCTTTCAAATAACCCAAATTCAGAGCTGGAAAGGTCTAACATCCATAGACTCTAAGACCACGGAATCAAAGTTCCAGAAGGAAAGGAGAAAAAAAATCAAGGAAAGATAATAACACACAAGATACTGTTCTTGACAACAGAAGAATGGTGGTATGAGAGGTCCCCATGCTCTCTCTCCTTAAACTCACAGGTTGAACAGCTATAATTCAACAAAGGATTCCCTGTTGAACACATAAACACATGTGAGAGACCCACACACTGAAACATCTAAAGGTGGGCAAACTGGGAGGTAAGGAAGTGAGAAAGGAGTGACAAGATGGGTGATACTCATGATGCCTGGAACTCACTGGGCGTCTCTGGGCAGGGAGGAATCAGACTACAGTGTACACTCTGTGCAGCACTTAGGAGCAGAGATGTAGGAACGTTCCTTCCTGAGCAGCCAGCACATGTAGCTAAACCCAGAAATGGGGTTAAGAGAAGTTATGGCAGCTGCCATCTGGCAGCCCCACTACCAGGCAGAAAGAAAGCACTGGAGCCTGGCTGTTTCCCCTCACCCTCCCTCATTCTTACTCATCCTCCTTTAACCTCCCAGAGCTGAGAGCTCGAATCCGCTCACCCTGCTAGAGGTAGCAGCAGGCTCAGGAAGAAGCCGTAGCAGTGAGGGCCCAGTTGCAGAGCACACTATCTGCAGAGAACTGGATAGGCAGAAGCATTTCTTCCTAAGTGATGGGCACATGTTGGGACTGGTCCCCATGATGGAGGTGAGGCTGCTACCATTACTGGAAGAACAAAGCCACAGAAGCAGAAGCCAGCCCCTCCCAACCCACCCTGCTTCCACCCGTAGCAGCAGGTCTAGCGGACACCTAGGGCAATGCAACAACTGGTTTCAGTGGACAGTGCTAGGATTCACTGGTTCAGAGTCGACCACTTTCCTCCATGGGAATGGTGCTCTGAGACCAAGAGGACTAGGTCACAGAGGAGACACCTACTTCCCCAGGGAATACAAGGCATTTTCAACCACTCCACAGAGATCCAAGAAGATAAATGGAAGAGAAAACAACCATTTGCATTTGAGCACAACTTACTTAGAGAAATATTACTCTTTTAAAAAAGCAGATTTCATTCCCATAAATGCCAAGGCAGAGAAAAAAATAATCCATCAACTACCGTGAATAACCATGGTAACAAAGCATCTTAAAAATAAAAAATATCCACAAAATAAATTTAAAGACATGTAAATATATGATTTCAATGATGAAGAGAAGGATAATTGGTGATGGAAAAATGTGAAAAAGTTAAATTTAAAAAATAAATAATGACAGAGAATTCAAGACTGTAGTTTTGAAAAAATGCAATGAAATATAAAAAAACTCAGGCAGTTTAATGAACTCAGAAATAAAATCAACAAAATGAATACTTTACGAAAGAGGTGAAGGACCCTACAGACACTTTCTCCCCACAGGGCATGCCTGCTTGAATCTTCTTTTCAAGTGTACTTTCCTAATCTCCAATTGCACCTCTTTTGCCTCTCTGACTTGTTTCCTTAGCCCATTTATTCTATCATTTACTTTTACTACCTCTGTAACTTTCTAAATAAGCTTTCTGTTAAAATTTGAACTCTTGACCACCTCACAACTGTCAGAATGGCCATCATTAACAAACCAACAAACAACAAGTGCTGGTAAGAACTTGGAGAAAAGGGAACCCTGGTGCACTGTTGGTGGGAATGCAGACTGGTGCAGACACTATGGAAAACAGTACAGAATTTCCACAAAAAACTAAGAATGGAACTGCCTTCTGAACCAGCTATTGCACTGCTAGGATTATACCTGAAGAACCCTGAAGCACCAATTCAGAAGAACTTATGCACCTGCTATGTTCATAGCAGCACTATTTACAATAGCCAAGAAACAACCTAGGTGCCCATCAGTGGATGAATGGATCAAAAAAACTTTGGCGCATTTCCACAATGGAACACTACACAGCAGAAAGGAAGATGAAAAAAAAATTGAACTCTTGGCTCTGAATTCTTTTCTTTGTCAAACTCAAGAATCCAGGTCCAACTTTGCAGGAAAAACTCATGCCAGGGGGAACCAGTCAGGATGGCAGCACAGGCAGACATGGCTCACCTCTTTGCACAAACACATAAAAATTACAACTAAAACAAAAACCATCAGCCAGAACTGACAGAAATCAAGTTGAGTGGAAGTCTGACAACTACGGAATTAAAGAAACCACATCTATCGAGACAGGTGGGAGGGACCATGGAAGGGGCTGGTGCCACACCCAGGTTGGGTGGATAAACTCAGGAGGGATATCTCGGGAGCAAGGGGTCCCAGCCGCACACCAGGACCCCCGGCCCAGGGTTCCAGTGCCAGGAAGATAGGCCCATAACTTGTGGCTGCAAAACTCAGCAGGGATTGATTTGGCGGAACTGCTGGAGTCCCAAGCAGTCCCTCTTAACCCACACACAGACTCAATCCCTCTCGGCTCCAGCTTGAAAGGCACCAGTGGTGTACTGGGAGAAACTGAAGCATCTGGCAGCAAGGCCAGCAGAGGCCATCTCACTCTCTCTTTTCTAAACCTTCCCTGCACAGAGCCCTCAAGCCAGTGCTGTATCTGAGACTCCATCACTCTTTGATCTGCCTTAAAGATCCCCAGAGACTCCACCCCAACCAACTTATGGGCCCACCCAGCTGCTTTTCCATATGAATGGCTGGTCTTGGCTCATGATGCACAACTTCCTAAATTCTCTCAGACAAGCAACAGCTGGTTTTGGTGAGCCCCAGGCCCAGCACTGACAGTAGCCAGCCTAGATTCACAGCTTGGCTTCACCTGGGAATCTCCAAGCCCAGCACAAGTAGCAGCAACTCACACTGCATTATAGCCCAGGCAGGGTGGCCCAGACAAAACACAGGTGGGGACTGACCTTTGGCTGAACCACCAGGAAAACCCCAGGACCTGCGCACACAGTGGACTGTTACAGACCATGTCAGAGCACCACCACCCAGCCCCTACACAGCTGATCCTACACAGAAGGCAGAGACTGGTGATCAGTGGTCACAGCCAGTCCTTGCAGATGACTGGCCTGGGTAATCCCTGCCAACGGCAACCAAGACTCAACTACAAGAGGCCCACATGAAGGGCATATCTTGAGAACTCAGCCTGGGTAATAAGGGAGGCTGTGCTACTGAACCCTATAGGACACCTACTACATTAGGCCACACTACTAAGACATGGAATCAAAGAAGCCCTACCTGATACACACAAATACAGGGAGGCTGCCAAACTGAGGAGGCAAAGAAATACGGCCCAAATGAGAGAACAGAAAAAAACCCCAGGAAAAGAAAGAAAAGATACAGAGATAGCCAACCTATCAGATGCAGAGTTCAAAACAATGGTGACCAGGATGTTTGAAGGAATGATGAATACGGCCACAAAATAAAGAAAGAAGTGAAGGTTATATAAAGTGAAATAAATAAAAATATACAGGGAACCAACAGTGATGGAAAGGAAGGTGGGATTCAAATCAACAATTTGGAACAAAAAGAAATAAACATTCACCCAGAACAGGAAGAAGAAACAAGAACTGAAAAACATGAAGAGAGGATTAGGAACCTCTGTGACATCTCTAAATGTAACAGTATCCAAATCATAGAAGTTCCAGAAGGAGAAGAGGAAGAGCAAGAAATTGAAAATGTATTTGAAAAAATGAGAGAAAATTTCCCTTATTTGGCAAAAGAAATAGACACACAAGTCTAGGAAGCACAGAGACAGGTCTTTGGGACAGGTTGGTCCCAAAGAAGACCACACCAAGACACATCATAATTAGAATGCCAGAGGTTAAAGAGAGGATCTTAAAAGCAGCAAGCGGAAAGAAGAGAGTTACCTACAAAAGAGTTCCCATAAGACTGTCTGCTGATTTCTCAAACTTTGCAGGCAAGTATTCAAAGTGATGAAAAGCAAGTACCTATAACCTAGATTACTCTATCCAGCAAAGCTATCATTTAGAATGGAAGGGCAGATAAAGTGCTTCCCAGACAAGGTAAAACTAGAGGAGTTCATCATCATCAATCCATTATTGCATGAAATGTCAAAAGGACTTTAGAAAAAGAAGATCAAAATAATGAACATTAATTAAAAAGGCAACAAATTCATAACTATTAACTGAACCTAAAAAACAAACAAACTAAGCAAATAATCAAAACAGGCAGAATCATAGGTATGGGGATCATATGGAGGGTTAGCAGCTGGGAGGGTAAAAGGGGAGTAAGGGGGAAATGGTGCAGGGATCAAGAAGCATAACTGGACCTGGCTGTTGTGTCTCAGAGGGTTGAGCGTCGGCCTGCGAATCAAAGGGTTGTCGATTCGATTCCCAATCTTAAAAAAAAAAAGACAAAAAGAAAGCATAATTGGTAGGAACAAAATAGACAGGAGGATGTCAAGAATGGTATAGGAAAGGGTGAAGCCAAAGAACTTACCTGCACAACCCATGGACATGAGCTAAAGTGGGGTGTTATTGGAGAAAAGTGGAGTATCAGATGAAGGGAGGCAAAGGGGAAAAAATTGGGACAACTGTGACAGCATAATCAATAAAATATACTTAAAAAAAAAAACTTGTACCATTTCACCAACATTGCCCCTAATTTATGGTGCCTTGTCTCAGATCACCTTATTGCCCTCTGAATTGGCTACAGGGCTCCCCTTACTCTTCCAATCCCCTTTCTTGGGACCACCTCAAGATGGAGCTAAAGGTTAAGGTCCTGAGCTCTTTCACTTATAATGGGAAAATAAAACAACAAATAAATAAATAAAAGAACCAAACAGAAATTCTGGAGCTGAAGAACTCAATGAAAGAGATAAAGAATAAACTGGTGAGCTTAGGAAACAGCGCTGACCAAACGGAGGAAAGAATTATTGCTATTGAAGACAGAAATCTAGAAATGAGCAGATGGAAGAAAAGACAAACAAGAAAGAGGAAGGAAGAGGGAGGAAGGAAGGAAGGAAGGAAAGTAGGAAGGGCAAGCTCTATGAGAACTATCTGATTCCATCAGACAGAGTGGAAAGAGCAAAATACAAACATTGGGTGCCAACTGGTTGGTGTGGCTCAGTGGATTGAGTGTCAGCCTGCAAACCAAAGGGATGATGGTTCAATTCCCAGTTAGGACACATGCCTAGGTTGTGGGTCACGTCCCCAGCTGGGAGCATGTGAGAGGCAACCACACATTGATTTTCTCTCTTTCTCCCTCCCTCCCCTCCCTCTATAAAAATAAACAAATAGCCCTGGCTGGTAGCACAGTGGATAAGGTGCTGGCCGGCAAACCCAAAGGTCGCTGATTCGATTCCCCAGTCAGGGCACATAACCAGGTTGCAAGTCAGGTCTCCAGCCAGGTCTCCAGCCAGGTCCATAGCTGGAGGCAGATGAAAGGCAACCATACATAGATGTCTCTCTGCCTCTCTCCTTTCCCCTCTCTCTAAAAATAATAAGTAAAATTAAAAAATAAATAAACAAATGAAGTCTTCATAACCTTCACACACACACACATACACACACACACAAAACAACAACTGGTATACCTCCCTGCACGCTCCCCAAACATTTCATGAAATGTAATTTATGGCTCAGTTGGTTGGATGTCATACTGCAACATGAAGGGCTACTGGTTGGTTCTCAGTCAGTGCACATGCATGGATTTTGTGTTCAGTCCCCTGGTTGGGGCATGTATGAGAGGCAGCTGATCAATGTTTCTCTCTCACATCAATGTTTCTCTCCCTCTCTCTCTCTCTCCCTTCCCCTCTCTCTAAAAGTAAATAAAATCTTTTTTAAAAAGGTATAATGGTTATAACAAATCCTCTTACATCAATAATCACACTAAATGTAAATGGACTCAACTCACCAATAAAAAGACACAGAGCAGCAAGGTGAAACAAAAACCAAAACTCAAGCATATGCTGCCTCTGGAGACACAGCTACAAGAACAAATATGGGCTCAAAATGAAAAGGTAGAAAATGATACTCCAAGCAAATGGCATCCAGAGAAAAGTTGATGTACTTATATCTGACAAAACATAGTTCCAGATTTAAAAACGTAACAAGAGATAAAGATGGACATTTTAAATACATTAAGAAGATAAAACACTTACCAATATATATGCACCCAATCATGGAGCACCAAAATATATAAAGTTACTATTAATAGAACTAAAAGGAAAAATTGACAAAAACAATCATAATAAGCGACCTAAATATCTCACTGACAGCTATGGATAAATCATCCAAACAGAAAACTCAATAAATAAAATATCCTCCTTAAATGACACGTTAGACCAAATGTCAACAAACAACACGTACAGAGCCTTTCACCCCAAAACACCAGATTATACATTCTTCTCTAGTGTACATGGAACATTCTCAGGGATAGAACATATGTTGGGACACAAAACTAGCCTGAACAAATTTAAGGCTGAAATCATAGCAAACGTATTCTCTGACCACAATGCTATGAAATTGGAAATTAACTGTAAAAAGAAAGCAGGAAACCCTGGCTGGTAGCACAGTGGATAAGGTGCCGGCCTGCGAGCCCAAAGGTTGCAGGTTCGATTCCCCAGCCAGGGCACATAACCACGTTGCAAACCAGGTCTCCAGTCAGGTCTGTGGCTGGAGGCAGGTGAAAAGCAACCATACATGGATGTCTCTCTCCCTCTCTGCCTCTTTCCCTTCCCCTCTTTCTAAAAACAATGAAATAAAATCTTTAAAAAAAAAAAAAAAGCAGGAAACACAAATATGGGAAGATTAAGCAACATGCTATTAAAGAATAACTAGATCAAAGAAGAAATAAAAGGAACGATCAAAAGTTGCATAAAGACAAATGAATATGACATTATCAGAACTTTTGGGATACAGCAAAAGCAGCCAAAAGAGAGAAGTTTATATCACTGCAGGCCTATCTTGAGCAGAAGCAAAATAAGTCAGATGGAAAAGGTCAAGAATCATATGATTTCATTCACATGTGGGATATAAAACTGAAAACAAATGAACAAACAAGACAAAAACTCATAAACAGAGTCAACAGAGAGAAAGGGTGGTGGGGAAAAATATTTATAGAAAAAGGTAAAGGGAGTCAAATACATGGTGACAAAAGGAGATATGACTTTGGGTGGTAAACACACAATGCAATAGACAGATGTATTATAGAATTATGCACTTGAAATCTACATATTAATTGTCACCCAAAAAATTAATAAAATTTTAAAAAATATTAATAAGAATTTTCCAAAACTGGTTAAAGATACCATACCTCAGAAATTGAGAGTAAGAAATACACAGGTAAACAATGAAAGAGCAGCCAGCAGCATACCAAACAAAGAAAGGGAATTATTTTTTTCCAGATTAAATGCAAATAGTAAAACAGAAATGAATAGATCCCAAAAGACCTACACATATGCAGTTAATTTTCCTGAAACATACCAAGACAGCGCAATGGAGAACAAAAAGTCTTTTAAGCAAGTGGTATGAGAACAACTGGATAAATATCTGGAAAATTAAATGAATCTTGATCATGTCCCCAGGCACACATGCACACAAACACCTGTCTATTTTCACTGCTGTATCTATTTCCAATGCTTGGTAACAGTGCCTGGGCCAGAGCAGGCATTCAATAAATACTCACTGAATGAATAGAGTGTGCATATAAACATAAAAATGGTAAAACTTCTAGAACACAGGAGAATATGTTTGAAACCTTAGAAAAAGCAAAGATGTCTTAAGAGAGTGCAAAAGGTATTAACCATAAAGAAAAAATAAATTGATAAATTACATTTCATGAAATTAAACACTTATTTATGCTGAATGAAATACACTAAGAAAATGAAAACACAAGCCACAAACTGGAAAAAAATATCTTTCATACCTATATCCAACAAAAGGCTTGTATCCAAAATATATTGGCAACCCAATTTTTAAAATGGGTAAAGACATCCCACCACTGAAAATATAAAAATGGCCAAAAGCACAAGCAAAAGTGCTTAATGTCATTAGTCACTTGGGAAATTCAAACTAAAACCAAGATACCACTACATATTCCTAAGGCTAAAGTTAAAAAGATGAACACCACCAAATGTTAGTAATATAGTGGAGAAACTGAGACTCTCCAACATTGCTAATGGGAGTGTTAAATGAAATGGTAAAAATATACCCGTCCTGTTATCCAACAATTTTACTCCTCGAAAGAGAAGTAAAAACATATGTCCACAAAGAGACTGGTGCAACAAGAATATTTAAAATAACTTTATTCATCATTACCCCAAATAACTTAAATGTCTAGTCATGGTATTCATACAAAGCAACAGTACTTAGCAATGAAAAAGAATGAACTAGTCATAAACACCACAATACAGATGAATTTCATAGATATTATATTCAGTGAAAGAAGCCATAAACAAGAATCCACTTTGTATGATTTCATTTATATGATGTTCAAGAACAGATAAAACTAAACTATGATATGTTGCCCATTATGGGACGAGGTAGGATTGCCTGGAAATTGATATGAGATAAACTTTCCATGTTGGTAAAAACAGTCTCTATCTTGATTGGGGCAGTTCCACTGGTGTACACAGGGGTGGGCAAAAGTTACACAGGAAGTTTATTCTTATATTATTATTTATTATTGTATTATTTCCCATAGGAATAACTATAAATCTACTTTTGCCCACCCTGTATTGAAAGGACAAAGCCGGTGCCACTAACTGTCATGGTGCCATTTGCCAAGCAGGCCTATGACTTTATTCAGTATAACTGCCATTTTACTCTTCTGAGCTTATGTCCCTAGGATTGGAAAAGCAAGAACAGAATGTGCCTAACTGCTCCCCACAGCCACAAGCAAAAGACAGCATTGGAGGAAACTGCAGTTTACACAAAAGCAACCTAAACATCTGTGTCACAAGGCCCTAACAGCCCAGGGGCCACACAACAGGCAACTTCCACCCTTTGTCATCCAATAAAAGCTCAGTCACAACCTTTCTGGTGCTAGGGAATTTCTCCTGCTTACTCCTTTTACTCCCTTGGAAAGTGAATAAAATTTTGCTCTCTGCATTTTCCTCTTTCTGTGAATTCTTTGGGAGCCTTTGTCAATGGCCACCCAAACATGTATTCTTACTGAAACTTACTGAATTTCACATTTAGTATCTGTGCATTACATTCTATGTAAATTTTATTTGTAGTTGCTAGATGGGATGCTGCCTTTATTCATTATTCAATTAAAGTCAATTAGATTATAAATTTTTATTTTTGAATTACTTTTAACTAAACCAATCAAGATTCTTTCATTAATTCAACAAACATTAAACTTACGATAATATACCAGACACTGTGTTAAGTGAAAGAAACAATGGCAAGAAAGACACAAACTTATTGGTGACTAAGCTTCCTTAAGACATTTTTAGTTTATCATGGAAAATAGAGAGGAAAAACTTTTGCCTTCTGGGTTCTTAGCTGAAACATCCCCATAATAAAAGACAGATTAACTGGAGAAAAACAAAGTTTAATAAGATTTATACCTCTTGTATACATTGAGTGCTAAAAACCAAAGTTCAACCTAGTAAATTTGAAGATTTAATGGACTTAGTTAAGCAGTTCATGATAGTGCAGCATCTCATCTAGCAACTAGAAGGGTACTCTAATGAGCTATACAAAATGGAAAGCTTTTACAGGCAGAAAGAGGGTGAGACTAAAATATTAAAACAGTGAACTACTTCAGGCAAGGACACTTTCCCTTTGGAGAAGGCAAGGAGTCTTATCAGGCAGATTACCTTACTAGTATTGATCAGAAAATCCTAGGCTGATTATGTTTCTGATAGATCAGGTATTTAGGTTTGTTATCACAGGCTTTCAGCAGAAGTGACATCATATTGGACCTGTCATTTTCTATTTAAAAAGGAGAGACCCAAAACTGAGTAACTTACCAAAATGGCTAAGGCCACCATCTTAAATATCATCTTCAGCTGATGACAAAAGAAATTAAGAGTAGGGGAGTCAGTTATGGGAGGTTATCAGGAAAAGTACAGTAAACAAGAGTATGGCAGTTATGCAGATTTAAGTCATTGTCTTCTACACTGATAAAGAGTTTCTAGAGATAAGATCAACACCTCTTCTTGGCTAGGGTGGGGAGATAACCCTACAAATGAAGATTCTCCTTACAAAAGTAAATGTCTTTTACAAAGGGTTAGTTCTGTGTGTACTTGAGTTTCCAAAGCTTCTGCCAAATCTGTCATTTCTTAACATTAACCAGCCTGAAATAATCCTTATGCTAAAGAGACATATTAGGTATTTACATAATGTGATGCACTAGACAATTACAATGTCACTATGTAATGGACATGTTTTCACATGGGACCACCATTTGTATACATGGTCCTTCATTGATGGAAATGTCTTGCAACGCATGCCTGTAGTTAATCAGTTGAGGGCAAGGGTGGTAGCCTTGGCAGAGGAAAACAGCAAATGCAAATATTCTGAAGTTAGGGGAAAAGTGAAACTAGCATTCCAGAAACTGAGAAAAGGAGACTAACTAAGGTAAGCAGATAACAGAGCAAGAGTAGCTCATAATGAGGTTAGAAGTAGGCAGATGCAAGATCACACAGGATTTTCCAGATGTTAATGAATTTGAACGTCATCCTCAAAGCAGGAAACCATGGCATAGTTTTAAACAAAGGAGTGCCCATCTTTCTGCAAAGTGATCTGAAAACAGCTAAATGTTTGCTAGTGTTAAGACTGCAATGCCTGGTTTGACTCCATCTTGTTCAAGCCTGTGTTGCTCCATGGCCTTTGGGTTAATAGTTCCTGCTTAGTCTTGCATATGGAACCACTCACCATTTCAGGAGTTCTGAGAGTTGTTGAGTTTCACAAAAACAGCTCCTCTCATTTCTCATGATGGATTTGAGGTACTAAGAGTCCCATCTTCTTGGCTGATGCCTCTCAATCAAAAAACTTTTTCTATGCCAAACTCTGAAGAAAAGTTTTGGCCTTTCAAAGCTTTGGGCACTTCGGACTGGTAACACCAGCACTGTCCTACAAAGAATGGTCTGACCAGCATTTCAAGAAACTTGGAAATAACATTCTTACAGATATGATAGGATCACAACTTGATCACATCAATGAGAGCATTCATTACTTTGCTTGAATTCCATTTTTACTAAAGCAAGATTTGGACTGTAATTTAGCTTTCCATGTAGTGCTTCCTGCATGGAAGACACTGTGCTGGCTAGCCAAGCTAACCAGGTTTAAGACAATTTGATACTTCACATATTCCTTGGAAAATAGAAAATTAAACTTGTTTTATTAGTTCATCATGAGTAACATGCCCTATTTAATAGTTATTTCTAATTTTGCCTACCCAAAAAGCACTCTCCATCTTCTGTGGAAATGCCTACCAATGATAAACTTCACTACCCTCGCCAAGGAAGTGGGTATATGACCTAGCCTGGGCCCTTCGTTGTATTTACCACTTCCTGGCAATACTGACGGATCCAAAGGATGGGCACATAACCTAAATTAGTTCGGTCCTCTAGATTGTAAACAGTAAAGCTTGGGGAGAAATGTTTTTATTCCTCAACGTGCAGGCTCCATCATGGTATGAACCTGGGGTAGGTTATGGCCCAACTCCTGGTGAAAAAGTCCAAGGAAAAGCAGTGACCCTGACAGAAAGTAGAGACTAGCACCGAGGAGAGAAAGCAGTAGTTCTGATCCATTATATAATACTGTCTAGTCAAGACCCTGAGATTAGCTGTGCCTCTAGTTTTCTGGACTTAGCTACTTTTCTTTTTGCTTAAACTAGTCTGAGTTTTGAAACAAAAAGAAGAGAAACATCTAATGCTATGAAATAAAGAGTTTGCTTTCAGTAGGTAAAATTTGTATCATTATCTACTAGGTTTTAAATACTACTTCTGTCCCCACAGAAAAAAAGAAAGCTATAGTTCCAGTAAGATTTTTAAATTTTTGCAAGGGATAACACATATTAAATACACAATAAAAGATTAAATGTAAAGGCTTTAAACTTTTTTTTTTTAAGTTAGTTTTAGAGAAAGGGGAACGGGAGGCAGTAAGGGGATGAGAAATATCGATCAGTGCACATGTTCCCCAACTGGGCCAACTGGGCCAACCAGCATCCCAGGAATGCACCCTGACCAGGAATCAAACCAGCAATCTGACCTTTCACTTTGAGGGATGACACCCAACCAACTGAGCCACACTGATCAGGGCAAGTCTTTAAACATTTTAAATTAGAAATTTTAGGATTAAGGCAAGAGAAAAATGAGTGCATTAAACAGAATAAAGAACAAGATTCATGAGATCAAGGTTCTCACTGTGTTTTGTGCTCCTGTGTTACCATGGCATATCACTTATTTTCAGTAAGCTACATCTTCTTCACCTGAGAATGGGAATGCTCTACATTATTCCTAAAATTGCTTCCAGTGCTGAAATGACTGAATAACTTTGAGGATATATAAACACATTCCTTATTCACATTATTCCATATTAAACAAAGAAGAGTTAAATTCATTTTTAAACATAAATTCAAAATTTCCCCCTAGTTAAGAGTCTACTCTGAAAACATGCAATTCTCAAGGATCCCTACTACAGGCAAAAGATCCCTTCAAACAAAAAATGTGACCCCCCAAATGAAGATCTTTAATAAAGAATATTTGGTGTAAATTGAAAGGTCTCTTAAAATTAGAGCTTTCTTTTACCAAGTACTTTTCAGATATTTAAAAGTAGAAATTGTGGATTTCTTTTTTTCTTGATCATGCTAGAGCATACATTGTCCTATTACTAATTTCGATTTCCAAAAATTCCAGCGATAGATGGGGGAATAAAACCAACTCAGTTCAAACGTTAGACAGAGAAGATGTAAAGTGGGTTATAAAACGAATCCCAGCCCTGGCTGATGTGGATCACTATTGAGCACGGGCCTGAGAACCAAAGGATCTCTGGTTCAATTCCCACTTAGGGCACATCCTGGTTAGCCGGCTAGGCCCCCAGTTGGGGGCGCCCGAGAGACAACCACACATCGACGTTTCCCTCTCTTCCTCCCTTCCCTTTCACTCTAAAAACAAAAATAAAACCTTAAAAAACAAGAACAACAAAAAAAAAACCCCAAACTTGAAATCAGGAGACCAAGGCATAACAAATTTTATTCTCGTTATTAACTTTCCTTCAAAGGGGCAAGATTTTTTATTTAAGTTTACATAGTCAAACGAGCCACCTTTGTAGCTTTGCCTTAAAAAACAAACAAACAAAAGCAACAATTTTGGAGAACTTTTAGAAGGTGCACTTTGAAGGTCAGGTTCCAGGTCTATTCCACGTGTGGGGGGGGGGGGGGGGTTAGGCATGTGCCCTACAAGTGAACTCTGTGACACCAAAGAGATCCTTCAAACTGAGATGAAAAGCAACATGACTCTCGTGCTGCTTTGGCAATAAAGGGGAAGCCTCACTCCAAGTAAGTCCTCGACACTGACCTAAGAGGGGAAAGGGGCTGCTTCTTCTCATCAGTCGTATTAAACTAAGTACACCAGCCCAAGACCCAACCCCAACCACACAGCCGGCGCCTCGGGAAGGAAGTAAGAACTGAGTCCGGTAAACAGCCGACCTCCCTAGAGCTGGAGCCTCTACCCCGAGGTCCCGGGACGCCCTCTTGAGACAACAGGGCTGGAGACTTTGACGGTTGGGGCCTGGGGTTGCCCCTCGGCCTGTTCGTGGCCGACTCACCTCGGTGTCTTCTTTGCACTGTGGGAGAGAGGGGAACTCTAGCTTCAAGTCCTCCATGATCCCCGCCGTCGAACCGGTGGGTGAGGTGGGAGTAGGAATTATTTGCCAACCCAACCCTCGGGGCTGGCAGTGAGAGAGCACCGGTGAACCAGAGGGCTGACGGGGGGGCAGCGGCCTTACAACTAACACACGCAGACCAAAGGGTCCCGGCGACTCCGGCGGCGGCGGCGACCACACAGGGGAAGAGGAGGGTTGGGCAGCTCATACCCGGCCGCCATGCTGCTGCGGTCTCCCTATCCTATCCCCGATTCTCCGCGCCGCTCAGGCCGCCCGGCTCGGGCACAAGCTCGAGCCCCAAAACCGTCTTCCCTCCTTGCTCCCCGCCCTCCTGCGCTGCCGCAGCCAATCCCAGCCCGAGCGCGCCTTCGGTCCGCCCCGCAGGCGCCGCCAGGTGTCAGCGCGCCGGTGCCCCGCCCCTTCGCGAGAGCGCAGACGCAGGGGGCGGGGCCTCACGGGCGCCTCCGCTCGAGCTCACCGGGTGTGGGGGGCGGGGCTGCGGCAGGAGGCCGGGAGCTTCTGAAGGTCCTGGGAAAGGCCCAAACCAGCTAGGCCCTTTCCAAAGGGACGCAAACCTGTTCCTTGGTGTAAGAATTGTCAAAACATCCTAGCCACCAGTACTGGCATCCGCAGGGATAACCATAGTTTCTCCCTTCTCAGAACCTTGCGCAATCTGAGGTGAGGTTATAACCAAGAGTAATGAGTGAAGCGTTCATGTTAAAAATGATGCTACACGGGATATGAAACACCCATTACTTTAGCAAAATTGAAATGGACTTAGGTATATGACAACTAGAAAAATCTCAAGAAATGGCAAATAGAAAAAGTCCTAAGGAACAGAAATGGAATTGACAGCTCAGTAAATTGTGCATACTGCTGAAGAAGCTCTCTCACTTTAATTTCATTTTTAATATTTCAAGATGGTGATAAGCTACATGGCTTTCAGTATCTTTTTAAAAAACTCAGAATTTATACATTGTTAATAAAGATTAGGTATATATCTTCTCTGGGCTTTGGGAAATACTATTACCCTTTTTATTTTGAACAGATGAGGAAAATCAAACTTAGAACCCACACATAAACATTTAAGGTTTGCATACCAAACCATTGGGAAAAAAATGCAACATTTATTAAATTGCAAATTACAATGGATAAAGAATCATGCAGATATTTGACCTAGACTTCCCCACACACAAATACCCTATTTTTATATTGTCTTATTTGTGAAATGCAGTCAATGTATATAGAAAGGGAACTGTTCAATAACTTGAGTACTAAGTGGCTAGCTTGAGTGATTCATCTTCTCTACCACTATGTAATCTGTTCTCTGTCTTTGAAGGTTATAAAAAGGTATACAATACTCTGCTAGTAAGTTAATGTATAATGTTTTTGTGTTTATGAACCTGAAGTCATTTCTTTTTTTTCTTAACACCTTTAATTAAGTAACCTTACTTGATACCCAAATGATTTCCGACTGTAAGTTGTTAAAGCTTTCCCACATGGTATAAAAACTGTGCACAGGTAACAGAACTTCTGAACATTTCCGACATCAACTTCCCCTATCAGGTACTCTTAGCCTGGTACCCATATGGAATCCATGGTTGAGCTTGGAAAGTAATAAATCTCCTTAAGCTTTAGTATTTGCAAAATTATATATAGTTATGTGTGACTTTTTCTTCTAAAAAGGGAACTATACTTTCATAACTTAAGAAAACCAAGTCAGATTTATTAGTAAATATTACTTTCAATCATAATCTTAAAGGTTATGGATGTGCATGTACTACCTCAATTAACTATTACACAGCCTAATCACTGTAGGTGGAAACTGAATAAAGACTTTCTGGAAGCGGGACATAAATATAGACATAAAAACACATAACATGAATATAATGAATAGACCTTCAGTGGGCGAAGGGGAGGGGGGAGGAGGAGGCAAAGAAGGGGAGCAGTTTAGTCAAGGAACTAGTATGGAAGAACCATGGACATGGACAACAAGTGGGATTGACTTTGTGGGGGAGTGGGTGGGTGGGTGAGTGAAGGGGACAGAGGGGAGCAAAAAGGGGATGGATGTGATACAACAACAATAAAATTAAATTTAAAAAAACTGTAATGAAAACAGTGTGGATACTATTTTAAATTACAATGTAAAAGCCAACAATTCAAATACAATTTACCTTAGTTGTTAGTTTCCTTACTAAAGAACCTAAAGGCCTATAGTTAATGTACTCTTACAAAAGACATTATGTGTAGAACTGAATCAAACATTTTATTCAACTTTTTAGGATGAGGAAAACAAATGATATAAAATAGGTCATAAGAAATGCTCTTTGTACTATTCCTACCTCAAACAATTTTCAGTGTTTTACAAAATCCTCATACAGCAAATATGAAAAGCCACAACATACTCCTCGTATATAACTTCTGCTACAATAAATGCAGCATTAACAAATATACATATTTCTTCTGTACCAATCTCAAATGTAGAATTACTGAATTATTAATTTTTGTTATTCATATTTTTATTCATACACCTTTAATGAGATCATTGTCAATACATACATTATTCTCCTTAACTTCATTTTTACATTAAGCCAATGTCTGACATGCAACCATCAAAATCCTTACAGTAAATTACACAGGTTTGTAGTCTAATTTTGACTCTAGCTTCTTAGAATCAGCCACTTTTCTGACTGCTTTCATGAAGTCTTCCTGTACTACAAAATCATGATCAGCACGAATTGCAAACATACCTGTGGAGAATAAAAACATGACTGCTGAATATGTGAATTATTTATTACAAGAAAACTAAATAATGTAATTCTAATTCTATGGAATAAATGTGAAGAAGCCTATATTTACTACTTCTGCATCAGTTCTGTTTTATTAAAAGCCACTATCATTGTTTAATAAATTCCCATAGCTATTATGAGCATTATTTTCCAAACTAAACGCTAGAAAACAATGAGACAATTATTCATTATGATTACTTGAAATCCAAACCATAAAATCCCTGTATCCAATGGAATCTTGATAAAACAAAACAAAACCCAACTATAAACACAACATACGCATTTTAAGCAGCTGTATCTTTTTTTTTTTTTTTTTAAGACTTTATTTTTAGAGAGAGGGGAAAGGAAGGAGAAAAAGAGGGAGAGAAACATAGACTGTAAGGCCCCAACTGGTGACCTGGCCCACAACTCGGGTATGTGCTCTGAACAAGAATCACATCATCAACCTTTCAGTTTGCAGGCCAGTCCACTGAGCCACACATCAGCCAAGGGTAAGCAGCAGTTTAACACTACAGGCAGCAAGCAGTTCCTTGGAAGGAAGGAGCGCATATATGGTTTGGGAAAACACAAAACACCTCCAGTAATTCTAATAGCCCTTACATGTTAATAATCAAAAGAATGGAGGATGGGACATTCTAAAAAGTCAACAGAGAGCTTTAACAAAACTCAGTACTATTATTCATATATTACAATTACCCTATTAATATACAAATTGATTTTCTTATGACTTTCCTATTGAAGTATCACAATTCAATTTTTTCCTTTGTTTTTGGCAGGACTTGTCAAATATTAATTGACAAAGGTATAAAGATTTTGTGATTTTTCCTTTTTAACATTATGTAGTTGTATCATGGATACAGAGCCCAGGTTTTAGACTCCTCATTTCATTAGCTACAGCTGGTAAGGTATCACTATCTACTAATTAAATAAATCCTAATATTTTCATTGAGGATCTGCTTATATTCAATTTTCACTTATATAAAATGAATAGGTTTGAATAGAAGATTCCAAGGGTTACTTATCTTCTCTTTCAAGATTTCAAATTTCAAGGAGTCTTGAAAATAGCTACTCTATGTTGTCCTTAGAAATGAGGTGAATAGAAAATTTTTTAACTGATTTTTTAATACTGAAGGTTTAAAATTTGTTTAGAAGGCTACAACTAAATTAGGTATTTTTCCAAACTTATGTTTCCAAATTGTTTAGTGAATGAGTGAACCTGAGATACATATTAAGCCAGAAAGAATGACAATCTCTAGATTTGAAAGGAAAATACAACTGTCTGAATGGTGTTTTAACTTGCAGAAAGATATGTCAATAAAAAAGGTTTGAAGTCTAATAGAAATACAAAAATTAAATTAAAAAGGAATTTCAGTATGTCTCTAGATGGGACTGTCCCACCTAGTTAAAAAGCTAAAATACTAATCACACAGAAGTTATAGTTCTTTGTTGGGAACGGCTAAAAATAAATTTTTATATATCTGGGCAAAGACGGACAGCATCATAATTTGATGGTATCAGCCTTTGAGATTATGACACTGTTTTTGTTTAGATTCCATTTTCACTAAAGCAATCTTATAATAGTAAATTGGTCAGTGCAGATTTTGGAAAGAGAATGTCCTAAATTATTTCAACTAGTTCAAGCCACATGACAATTGGTCTCTTAATATTTTTGTTCAGTTAATAAGTCATTTTTAAATTAGTTAATTGTTTTGTATAGCAATAAGTTTTTGTGAGCATGATTTACTTTGACTAATACTGAGGATTTTCTAGACTTGCAGACTCAAACACTGAGTCACAACATACCCAACAAAGATACTCCTATGGAAAAGCTATACCTGAGGTGCCAGCCTCTTTAAATACTGTGTTGAATTTACAAGAAATGTTCAAATAAGACACAGGTGATATGAAATATCTATACACTTAGTACAGATGTTAATTTTTTCTAATATAAGATTCTGTGTAAAGGACAAAGACTAATTGACTTTATGTAGGGTTTTAAAACCTCTTGGTACCAGAAATACAAATAAGATACACAACCCACAGAAAAAATATTTGAAAACTATTATATTTTACACAGGTTACATGTACACAAAATTGATAAATCAACTTTCAAAGGTTAATAATGACAGGCTAGCATCGAAAAGCATGCCATCCATTTTGAAGCAGATTCCTCTGGTGCTAACTGTCTCGTTTCAGCCATGGGTGTGGGTGCACAGTTCTGTGCAACCACACACTTACTGCAGGAAATCAGTATTCTATTACATGCATGTCTTTCTACATTCTACCCTAAGGCATCCAGAGTTCAAAAGAATTAACAGTCCCAAGGGCAAGTAGTATCATCCAATAGGGGATGAGAGCTGGTAAATAAATGGCAATATCCCATCTTTTAGCTAGGGAATCCTAAATGGCATTCTGTTTGTTTCTCTGAGTCTCATCAAAATCAAAGCCCCACAATGGTCACACTCATGACAGCTTTCCCTTTCACTTGCCTTGCTCTCTCCTGCTTCTTGTAATCCATCTCCAAAACACAAGCACCCAACTCCTTACAAAGCCCAGGCTCTACTTTTAGACAAATGCAACACATTTTTAGCAAATTAAATAAAAATCAATAGCAAAAACTATACTTTAAAACTGTACCTGCTTCAGTACAAACATTTCTCAGGTCTGCTCCATTAAAGCCATCTGAAAGCTTCACAATTGCTTCATAATCTGTTTAGGAAAAAAGAGTGGAAATTAGTTTTTGAACAGATCTCTTTTTGATTTATGCTCACATGAACATTTTAAACTGAAGAACTTAAGAACTTTCTTTGAATTTGATCAGTTAGGCCTCATCTCTGTTAACATTCCACAATACAGCTATACTTCTGTTAAGTAAATCAGCACCAAGCAGGAATAAATGTACTTCTGAAACCTTAAAACCAAGAAATATGCTCAATATCTGAAAGCATCTTAAATTTCTATACAGTGAAAGTTATGCACATGTGAACTTCAGATTATCTGTCAAGCTGTAACTCATTAAAACTATAATCAAATCTTTAATTTGAGTAAACCAAGGCATTCAAAACAAACTGTAACAACAATGGAATTTAATCACATAAACCAAATATACAAATATACCAAAAATAGTCTTTCAGAAATAATTTTATCATGGAATTTTCAAATGCTAGATCAAGCATTGGGTAGCTCTTCCTGGTTTTGGGTTGGCTCCAAGTGGTATCAGATTTATGATAACAGTAATTATTTCTATTCACATGACAGACTTAAAGAACTGTTGGTTTGGGATAGCAGTTATGGACTTGATATAGAATGGGGAGAAAAATAAGAACATAGGCCACGACAATGTGTGTAACTTTGATGAGACACCCTTTATCAAGTAATTTAGAGTATGTCAATTTCTATTAGAAATCATACAGCTATTCATTAATTAGTCTTCATTCAGTTTACCAAATTAATTGTAAACCTCCTGAGAATAGGGATTTCCAAGGTTAACACAGTACCTAACAAGCACCTAGCAAGAACTCAGTACTGGAAGAAATCTATAAATGGACATTTTCAATTCAGGCCAGTCTTTCCAGCTCAAAACTTCTTCCCATGAGTAACAAGAAAATTAATGAGAAGCAATAATAAACTACTTGTAATTATTTTGGACCATTAACTTCTAAAGGATTTTTAGAGTTGCTTAGTAATTATACTAGATTCCCTTAGTCCAAGGGTCAGCAAACTTTCTGTAATGGGCCAAGGAGTAATTACTTTTCAGGCTTTGTAGGCAATGTGGTCTCTGTCAAAACTACTCATTTCTGCTATTAGAGTGGGAAAGCAGTCATAGACAAACTACAAACAAACAGAACTTTATTTACAAAAACAGAAGGCAGACATCATTTAGCCCATAAGCTTTGGTTTGTTGGCCTCTACCATAGTTTAGTCTTTCAAATCTGTAACAATTTTATAACCTCTCCTCTGTCCTCAAATCTCTAACAATTCTTTCCCATCTTCACCCTGAACTTGATTCCTATTTCACTTAGAAAATAAAAGCATTCCGAAGAAAAATTCTAGAAGTTCCTGTCATATTTGAGAACCTATCATCATCAGCATCTATATATTCTGACTTTCCTCCTATTCTTGTAAATGAAGTCTATGTTCATGGACAGGGTCAACTCCTCCCCTCTTCATAAAAAATAAATTATCAATTTCTTGCCCTCCCTAGATCATTCCCATTGGCATAAAAATTAAGTTCAGGAGATCTTACTGAAATCCCCAAAACCTCATCTCCATTTTGCTAAAGCCTTCTTTTCTTCTCTCCTTTTGTATTGAACTTGTAGAAAGAAATGTCTAAACTCAATGTCTCTCCTTCCAATTTCTCTGAAACCCATTTGAAGTAGGCTTGCATTCCCACCACTACAAAGAAATTGTCTTTGATAAGTTACCAATGATCTTTACATAGTAAATCCAAAGGTCCATTTTCAGAACTCTTCTCCTTTTTTTTTCCCCCAGAACTCTTCTTATCTTACTCATTAGCATTTGACAGAGAACTAATCCCTTCTGCTAACGATTTCTTCATTTATCTTCTAGGACAGCACCAGCTCCTGGTTCTACTCCTACCTCTGTGACTATACCTTTTCATTCTCCTTTCTTGGCTCTTCATCTCAACTTCTTAATGTTAGAATTAGCTCAATTTTTCAATCTCTTCTCCTATCGACTTTTAGTTCCACAGAAACCTCATCTAATCTCAAGACTTTAAAAAACATTTTTAGTCAACAAGTATTCACAAGTGGATCAAATACCGGCTTCTACTAATATAAAAAAAAATTTACATTATTAACCACATTTATATCTCCAGCACAAACCACCCCAATGAAGTATTGATGCATATAGAATTACTAATCAACATCTATATCTGGTACCTAATTGGCATCTCAAATTTAATATACCCAAAATAAAATTCCTTATTCTCCTTTTAAAACTGAGTCTTTCCAGTCTTCCCCTATTTTTATTGAGAGTAACTCCATCATTTCAGTTGTGTGAATCAATAATCTAGGTCTTCCCTGGTTCTTCTCTTTAGTTCACACACATCCAATTCAGCAGCAAATTCTGTCACCTCTATTTTAAAAATATAACAAAAAATCACATTATTTTAAAATACTGCTACCACCTTAAACCAAAACCACCATGATCTTTACCTGGATCACTGAAATAACCTCCTAACTAATCCTCTTGCTTCTTTTCCTTTTTCGTGTAACCAAAATAACCTTATTTACCTAAGTGAATTTTGAAATATTTACAGATGAAACATTTATAGATATAATGGTGAAACTTCCTTTTTAAAAATACAGATGAAAAGTTTCATCTGTAGAATTAGATGGTGAGTACCTGGGATTAAAAATTTATTACACTCATTTCTATTTTTATGTATTCCTAATATTCCACAATAAAAACTTTAAAATACCAGAAAGATCCTTCCTTTGCTCACAATTCTCCAATGGCATCTTTCTCTCTCTCTCTTTTTTTTCTTTTAAATTTTTTTTAAAGATTTTATTTACTATTTCCAGAGAACAGAAGGGAAAGAGGCAGAGAGGACGAGAAGAATCAATGTGTGGTTGCCTTTCACCTGCCTCCAGCCACAGACCTGGCTAGAAACCTGGCTTGCAACCTGGTTATGTGCCCTGGCTGGGGAATCGAAACAACAACCTTTGGGTTCGCAGGCCAGCACCTTATCCGCTGTGCTACCAGCCAGGGCCTTGGCATCCTTTTCTTTAAAAATAAAAGTTAAATTTACTATATGGTGGCCTCAATAAGGCTCTACACAATCTGTTCTTCATTACTTCTATAATTTCACTTGCTACTACTGTCCTATTTATTCTGCCACAAACACTTTGGTCTCTTTGCTGCTCTAGATGCTCCAGACAAATATCTTCATCAAAGCCTTCTTACTTGCAGCTCCCTCTGAATGATTTCCCCCCAAATATCCATACCTAGTTCATTCTCCTTTAGAAGTCATTGCTTGCCCTAGCTGGTAGCACAATGAATAAGGCGCCAGCCTGCGAACCCAAAGGTCGCAGGTTCGATTCCCCAGCCAGGGCACATAACCAGGTTGCAAACCAGGTCTCCAGTCAGGTCTGTGGCTGGAGGCAGGTGAAACGCAACCATACATTGATGTCTCTCTCCCTCTCTCCCTTTCCCTCTCTCTAAAAATAATGAAGTAAAATCTTTAAAAAAGAAAGAAGTCATTGCTTAAACATTACCACCTTAAGTAAGGACTCCCCCCTCCTCACCTCCATTTATCGCACACACACACACACACACACAGGCACACACACATGCACACACCTGCTCCTAGGCCCCTTTTCTTGCTTTACTTTTCTCCATAGCACTTATCACCATCTGTTACACTTTATATTTTACTTACTGTCTGTCTTTTCCTGATAAGAATATACACTTTATAAAGGCTGGAATTTGTCCATTTTTTCCCTGCTATATCCCCAGCACTTAAGAAAAAAATTCCTTACAACTGATGATGAATAAATATTGTTGAATTTAAAATGAGATTTGATAGACTATCAATGATGTAAAATAGCATTTTGCTTAATTTATGAAATATATAGATTATTTCCTTACCTATTTCACCATGCTTTGTAATGGGACCTGCATGGATTTTCAATATATCTAATCTTGCTTGTTCATTTGGTAAATCAATATCTGAAAACAAGAAATTATAAGAAATTCTTTTGCAGTTATTTCTTGGTTTTGTTTTTGAATAAAGTAGGGGGTGAGGAAAAGGAATGGAAAGAGAACTAAACATAGACAAAGGAAAATGTACAGCAGGTAAAGAGACTTAACTCACGTATTTTTCTATCTAATCTTCCTGGACGAAGCAAAGCAGGATCCAGTGTATCTGGTCGGTTTGTGGCCATAATCATTTTAACTCTATGAAGAGTATCAAATCCATCCATTTGATTCAGTAACTAAGAGAATATTTATAAGTAGAAATCATAACCAGATTTCACAAAACATCCCATTAAAAACACAGAGGTACAACTTTTATATGCCTAATACCATGAAATGTATTACCTACAGACAGCTTGTAACCTTCAAAATGATCCTTTTATGGAATCCTATTTTTTCTCTCATGTTAAGGAACATACTTTCCATCCTTTTTATAGCTAGCAGGTAGTTTTATTAAGTCTGAAGGTTTCCATCTGGTCAACAATTATGAAAATAAACTATGTGGATCTGATTTCCAATGTTCAAGTTTTTCTCATAGAATTACTTAAAAAAAATTAAAGTCTAGCACATAAAATGCTTATGCTATACTTTATGTACTATTTTATATTAGGTTAACAAAATATGATTTTTCCATAAATTTGATAATAAATCCATGTAATGCCTTTTCAAATAATTCTACTATACATAGAAATAGTGAGACACTAAACATATTTCCTTTAATCCCTAGTTTTCTTGAATAAGTTATGAAAAACCTAACCATGATGGACAAACTTTAAAATATGGATAGCCTAACATATATTTCTTTCCCAAAATATGTATAAAAATAGTATGAGTTGTTTTAAAATATCTCAATTTCAGGTTTCTAGGAGACTTTATTAACTAACTTTATAATACTATATTTTCGTAGCAAATGAGTATAGCTTATGAAAACTAATTTTCAAATACCCTTATTCAGATAGAATTTGACATTGCATTACCTATACTACCTAGCTTCTATTTGCAGAAGTTGGAAATACATTTAGGATCTTGCCATTGCTTTCACAGATTTTGGAGTGGGGAAAGGCATTAAGCACACTCTTAATGTCTCATTATCCATCTTCTTCAATCATCAAATCTATTTCAGTTTCCTCTCATTCTCAGCAACAAAGCAAGAAAGGAAAGTGCAATTTTTCAAGCAGCCTCATAAAGAACTAATTTATTGCCACTAATTTTACTATGTCCATTACTCCTATAATGTCTTAAACTACTGTAAGATCACATATACAC
This sequence comes from Noctilio leporinus, assembly GCA_004026585.1. Lineage (NCBI taxonomy): Eukaryota > Metazoa > Chordata > Mammalia > Chiroptera > Noctilionidae > Noctilio > Noctilio leporinus. The sequence goes on from PVIW01002644.1 coordinate 116,070, forward strand.
TATAAGTAGTACCACATACAACTGAAATATCTGATTGACTGATCTATTTAAAAGACATAGAACAGAACAGTTGTACATTAAATGAGAATTTTGTAGATACCCCTATTATTGTCTAGTAGTCATTTTCTCACTAGATAGGGTGGTGGAGAAATGTGTTCATTCCTGTCGGTATTTTCAAATTTCATAGTTAAGTGTATTCTTCCTTTAAGCTACTGTACATATTTGACCTTTAAATGTCCAGGTTCACTTCTTTATTCAATAAACACTGATTTCTTTATAAACCCCCTTTACCAAATATTACCTCCATTAAAGTTCTTTGAATCTCTCTATCAGCTGAAGTGCCCTCAGAAAACCGTCGACCACCTAAAAAAATTACATAGAAACTCACATGCATTATTCTTTTCCTCAATAACTATCATTAAACAAGACAGAATATGATAGTGTCTGCAGTAAACATTAAGATGAAAATTAGGTATTAATTATAATGACAATGATTTGGGTGTAACATTTCTCATTTTGTCAATGTAATTCATTAAAACTGGTTAAGCTTTTAAATTTTTAAAAAAATAGCACCCAATTCATTTTGCTACTTCATAAAAGTAGCAATTAGAGGAAAGGGAAAAAAAGGTTCCTTTAGATTAAAAAAAAAAAAAAAATTTCCTATCACTTGCAGTAAGTTTAAAATAAACCCTGGCTGGTGGCACAGTGGATTAAGTGCTGGCCTGCAAACCCAAACATCGCTGGTTCGATTCCCAGACAGGGCACATAACCAGGTTGCAGACCAGGTCTCCAGCCAGGTCCGTCCATAGCTGGAGGCAGGTGAAATGCAACCAAACGTTAATGTTTCTCTCCCTCTCTGCCTCTCTCCTTTTCCCTCTCTCTAAAAATAATAAATAAAATCTTTTTAAAAAAAGTTTTAAAATAAATTTTAAAAGATGTCCCTCTTACCAATAGCATCTATTTCATCCATAAAAATGATGCATGGCTGGTGGTCTCTGGCATAATTAAACATTTCTCTGATCAAACGAGCACTTTCACCAATGTATTTGTCTACAATAGAACTAGATACAACCTGATTAAAGAAAGAACATTAAGGTAAATAAAAGATAATTCAAATAAAATTTAATTTCAACATCTATAAAAAGAATCTTCCCTTTACCTTTAAGAAATTGCAGTCCAGCTGGCTAGCAACAGCTCGTGCCAAGAGTGTTTTTCCTGTACCTAGGAATGAAAAAAGAAGTCCTAATTAGATGGAAAGTAAAAAACTTTCAAAAGCCTTTTAAGAGTATAAACCTCTGGATAAATTCTGCAAAATGGAAACTAAACTCTAAAGAGAATTTCCAGTAAAAATTCCACAGTATTTCTACTTTCAATATTAAATTTTATTAAAATAGACCTAGTAATATTTTAAGCACACTGAATACAGTAACTTTATAAATCTATCAAACCCTATTTTCAAACAGACTACAATAGAAACTGGTTACATTAGAATTCCATAGTCTATCCTGCACACTAAAGGGATCTTTTACCCATGAATTACATATATTATATATCAAGTACTGATTATTTGGAAACTATTAATTTAATGAGTTATGGAAATCTTCAAAATGTTGGTATTTTTCATTACACATTATTAAAAAATCACACTTGTAAACATCACCACCAATCTCATCTTTTTAATTACTAAGATAATGGGAAGATGTCAAGCTCATGGTGCCAGATCTAAGTTTTCATAAGCTCTAATTTTCCCTTGAAAGCTCAAATTTTATCACTGGTGACAAATGGTATCAGTTGTTTCATCATGAAAGGCTAACTTTTATTCATTTTTGAAAAATGTGTGCCAGGTAACCAATAATCACTACAAATAACCAATAACCAGTTAGATAGCCAGACCGTCTGTAAATTATCTTTTCAGCTAATTCATCTGGCAACAGAAATAACTGTACAAGAAATTAGCTATCCTATTCAATAAACAACAGAAGTACTTAATATGTATTTTCCATTTCATCGCAAAGAATACAGATGTTATTCAAATAACAAGATTTAATAACATTAATAATTTTTACTACACCACGGACATTCACTAGGAATCAAGAAGCATACTAATAGGAATAAAATGACAGCAGGATGTTAAGAATAGTACAGGAAAGAGTGAGCCAAAGAACTTAGATGCATGACCCATGGATATGAACTAAGTGGGGTGGTTTGCTGGAGGGAAGGGTGGATGGGGTGTGGAGGGGGGCAAAGGAAAAAACTGGAACAACTATAACAGCATAATCAATAAAAATATACTTAAAAAAATAAAGTAAAACCGGTATTTATTTTTTAAATACTACCAATGAGTAGTCAAAAACACATTGACTATTAGCACCACTTCATGACACTGGCTTAACTGATACATGCTATGGCATGAGCAGTTTTACCCACATTGCATTTGCACACAGATAACAGCACAGTGAAAAAGGCAGCTAACATCTTAGCATCATAAAAGTAAGTTTGGCCTTGCGGATTCCCTTAAAGTATCTCAGAGATACCCAGAGGTCTGTGAACCAGATAGGACCATTACACTAGAATCACATGGCATGTTGACATATAGTTAACCCCTGAACAACATGGGCTTGAAATGCTTGGGTCCACTAATATGTGGACTTTTTTCAATATATATCTGTATTGTGTTCAATACAGTTGAGAGTCTATGCAAGCAGATTTTGGTATCCCTCTGGGTCCTAGAATACATCCCAAGGATACTGAGGGTAGTTAAGTTTTGGGGGCATCATAAGCTATATGCAGACTTTCAACTATGTTGGTGGTGGTCAGTGCTCCCAATCCCATGTTGCTTAAAGGTCAATTGTACATCCTATAAGGCACAAGAGGACTAAATATGGGGAGAAAAAAGCAGACACACATCTCCTATCTCTCCTTAATCTGAACAATGGGGAGATTGGAATTACCTAAATTAAATTTTCAACATAATATTTTTTTATTCCTTAATTCATTCATTAGTGAGGTGGACATAATTCAATACCAACCTGGTGGTCCATATAGCAAACAGCCTTTTGGAGGTATTATTCCTACACGCTGGAATAATTCTGGATTTGTAAGAGGTAATTCTATTACCTAGAAAAAGAAGTTGTATGCTTCTTAAACAGTTGGTAAAGATTTTGATGTACTTTCAAATATTTTAAGTAAAACACTAGTATAGTTAAACACATTATAATTCATAATAAAGCTAGAATTACATGTTATGTAAAATTTTTTTATATTAGAGTTTTTTTCAGACTTCCCTTCTAAAAGTAGTTTAATAATTTCAATTATTTAAAAACTGTGTGGTTATTTTAACAAACCACACACTTGACTAGAATGATGGTTACACAGGCATAGATCCTGTCAAAGCATATTTAAATTGTACACCTTATATCTATGCATTTTACTGAATATAAATTATGCCTCAATCAAAAAATTACACTACAAAAAAATCAATTAATTGAAAAATGAAAATCAAAAGATATACACTATTTTGCATTTAGGAATATAATAAAAAATAATTATAAAATGAGAAAATATGGTAAGTTCTTACCTCCATTTAGAAAAAATCTATCTAGAATCTTCATGCATTGGAATTTTGTCATAGCAGCCTTGAAAGAACCACATAGTCAGCTTTCAAGGTTCTAAGACCGATTCAAGGAAAGAAAACTGGAGAATAGAAAAACTGAGGGTTTGACTGCCCAACTTAAACTCTTTATAATACCAGTAGTTTGAGATGAAAACTTCTTTCTATTGAATAGTTGTGTGTATAAGGTGTGATTAAGACAAGCTAAAAGTATGAGAAATCAATGTTCTGAAGTGTATGCAGATAGAAAAGGGTATTGTGTGGTGGGTGGGTGTGAGAAAGAGGGAGAGATTCTTTCTGCTCTTATGCCTAATGCAGCAAATCACTATAAAAGATAAGATTTCACTATTTCATGAAGCATTTTTCTTCCTCTGTTGACCTTTCATTAACTACCAAGTGAAAAGAACAGGCTTTAATATATGTTCAGGTCAGTGTTTCCCCAGCAATAGAAAAAACAATTTGGTTACATAATTACCTCGAATGCTTGTTTAAATGCTAATTCCTTTGTCCCACACCCATCTACTACATCAAAACCATGAAAGAGCCTAGTAATCTCTAACTTTAGTAAGAGTTCAGAAAATTTAATATACTGAAGTCTAAAAACTACTAACTAGCATAGGGCTTAAATCGGATGATGTAAACCATTCCAACTGTCTTCATTTATTCTTAAGTATTTCCATCCTAAATTAGGATGAAATCAATAGGACAATAAATATTCTTTAAGTAGATAAAAAAGCCACCTATGCTATGAAGTAAAGCAATCCTGATTAGATTGTTCATTTAAGAGCTTAAAAGGTCTAAGCCAGCCTAAAGCCAGGATTTTCTTAAACCGGAAGTAAACAGCTCTGCCAAAATAAAATATTTAGGGCACAAGTAACTTATTTTACTATAAGAGTGGGAAACTAACACTAATAAGGTTATGGAAAAAATTACATTACATATACTATCCAAATGTGCTCTGACCCCAACCACTTATGATCATCAAAATCTTGTCATAACTAAGTGATGAGAAGATAGCCAACCTAACAGATACGGAGTTCAAAATGCTGGTGATAAAGATCCTCACAAACTTGACAGATAAGCATTTTATTACATCAATTATTCTTAGGTTTTTCTTCTTTGTCAAGAGCAGGATTTTTTATAACACCAAATTATCTCCACATTAACAAACACCAGTAATTTTCACAGCTAGAAATTTAATGTTCTTCTTCCCTCAGCAAGAATAGTGAATGTATAAAATATTCAGTAATCACTATTTAGACAAAGTAATTTTCATCCTCTTTCTCCCTTCGGGAATCTTAAAAACAAATACTATTTATTAAATTCAGAAAACAATGCATACACTACCTACCTCTCTTAATTCCCGAATCTGTTCTGATAGCCCGCCAATCTCAGAATAGGAAACATTCCCAGGGTCTTCATGAGACATATTGTAAACCAGTGGATCCACCTCTCTTGGTAAGTATCTGTGATGATAAAGTATACAGTATAAATGACTTACTATGTAAGTACTTATTGATGATAATTATTTTTTAAAAAGGTTTAAATTAGCAATTGGTAAAAGAAAAAAAATGGCAAAATATTCAGTGATCTCAAAAAACATATTTTGGATAAAATCCTCCCTCCGTGAAAACGAACTATGAAGAATAAGAAATTTACCTCATGATGGTTAGTGTAGTCATATCCAAAGCAACTCTTGTTCCTGGCTTCAGCTTACTTTTGTCAAGCTAATTTCATAAAACAGAAGGAGTTACATAAACACTTAAAAAGGGGAATAACACTCTAACAAGAGCATATTTAAGAAGCCAAATAATCATTTTTACCATTTAGAGAGAACACTAATATTAATCATAAACACCATGCCAGCACAGAATATAAATATTATAATTTTTTATTTTTATTTTTTAAAAGATTTTATTTATTATATCCAGAGAGGGAGAGAAACATCAATGTATGGTTGCTTTTCACCTGCCTCTAGCCATGGACCTGGATGGAGACCTGGCTTGCAACCTGGTTATATGACCTTGGCTGGGGAATCGAATCAGCGACCTTTGGGTTTGCGGGCCAGCTCCTTATCCACTGTGCCACCAGGCAGGGCTAAATGTTATAATTTAATGTTATTTCCATCTTCCCTTTTTGTGAAATCTTATTGAAATGGGAAATCATAGTAACAAATTTTGAGGTGGCCATGACCTTATTTTGGGAGAAGGAATAGCCTTTAGTATTTTACCTTCAAAGGCTCACTATTGGTATTCAGGGGAGACTTCCAGCCATGATGGAGGTGTAGAGCGGACACACTGCACCTCCCTCCACAATTAAGAAGGAATACATCTACCTCAAAACTAGAGACAACCAGAAATTCCAGAAAATCGAACTGCATGGAAGTCCAACAAAGATATAAAGAAGAAACACTCATCCACACAGGTAGGAGGGGAGAAGCCAGGACAGAGAAGATGCAGTCTGGTGGTGCAGTAACTACGGCAGGAGAGCAGCTGTGGTGGCCAGCCAGCAGAAAGAGCAATCACACATTAAAAAAAAGTAGGGACACCCCAGGAGAGCACTCCCAGCACCAGACCAGACTGCAGAGCTCACAGTCCCAATGCCAGGAGTGGGGAAAGAGGGGATAAAGTCTCACTGCTTTTGACTGTGAAAATCAGTGCAGATTGGGGCAGTGAAAGAAACTGCTGCTCTCAGTAGAGTCCATTTTTTTAGATTTCACAGTCCTGTAACGTCTGTAAACCCATCCACCCTGGGAACCAGAGCCAGGGCAGCAGTTAGAGGTGTCAGTCGCATATGGGAAGTGGAAGAAGTGCCTGGAAAAGGGGCGAGTGCTGAGCAAGCAGTGTTGTTCCCTCTCAGACCCCTCCCTGACATACAGCACCACAACATGGTGAAGAGTCACCCTCTACTAACAAATAAAAGGCTCTACCCCTTACCACCTAACAGGAGCAACAGCTCTACCTAAGACAGAGAGGCAGACACAGGGGCCTGTCAAGTATAGGAGACAGAGAAGTATGGCCCAAAAACAGAAGCAGATCAAGGTTCCAATATGAGAACTAAGTGACGAGAAGATAGCCAACCTAACAAATACAGAGTTCAAAATGCTGGTGATAAAGATGCTCACAAACTTGACAGATATGCTTGAGTACAGCAAACACAGAAGGGAAGAAGCAAAAGCTATGTTAAGTGAAACGAAGGAAAAGCCACATACAACCAATGATGAAAGGAAGGAAACCGATGTTCAAATCAATTACCTGGAACATAAGGAAGAAATAAACAGTCAACCAGCACAGAATGAGGAAACAAAAATAATGAAAAAAATACATGGGGCGAGGCTTGGGAACTTCTGGAGAGACTTTAAATGTGCCAACATCGAATCACAGGGGTGCCAGGAGGAGAAGAGGAAGAGCAAGAAATTGCAAACTTGTGTGGAAATAAAAAAGAAGGAAAACTTCCTAAATTTAGCAAAGGAAACAGACGTACAAGTCCAAGAAGCACGGGGAGTCCCAAACAAATTGACCTAAAGAAGACCACACCAAGACACATCATAATTAAAAAGTCAAAGGTTATAGATAGAGAATCTTAAAAGCAGCAAGAGAAAAGAGTTACTTACAAAGGGGTTCCTGTAAGACTGCTAGCTGATTTCTCAAAAGAAACTTTGGAGACAAGAAGGGACTGGCAAGAAGTATTCAAAGTGATGAAAAGCAGGGACCTACAACCAAGATTACTCTATCCATTAGAGTAATCACTTAGAATGGAAGGGCAGGTAAAAGCTCTACCCAGACAAGGTAAAGCTAAAGGTGTTCATCATCACCAAGCCATTATTATATGAAATGTTAAAAAGAGTTACTTAAGAAAAAGATCAAAACTATGAACATTAAAACGATAACAAACTCACAACACAGTGGGTAGGGTGCCAGCCTCTGAACCCAAAGGTCGCTGGTTTGATTCCCAGCCAGGCACACATAACCAGGTTGCAAGCCAGGTCTCCAACTAGGTCTGTAGCTGTAGGCAGGTGAAAGGCAATCATACATTGAGGTTTCTCTCTCTCTCTCTCTTTCTCTCTCTTTCTCCCTCTTCCCCTCTCTCTAAAAATAATACATAAAATCTTAAAAAAAAAAAAAAACACCACAAACCTATTTACTATAGTTCTGGCCATTCATTTGATTCAGGCACTGTAGTACAGTGACTTTGGCAATTAGTATAAAAGCATTTATATAGAAATCTGTTAAGTGAGCTCTAGCCAGGTGGCTCAATTGGTTATAACATTGTCCCAGTACTCCAAGGCTCTGGGTTCAATCAGCTAAGGGCACATATAAGAGTCAACCTGAATATATAAATAAGTATAACAACAAATTGATATTTTCCCTTCCCCCTTTTCTCTTCCTTTCTCTCTAAAATTAAAAACAACAACAAAAACCACACACACACAAAGTGCCATGACCAGTGTGGCTCAGTTCATTGGGTGGTTTTGTCCTACAAAGTGAAAGGTGAATGGTTCGATTCCCAGTGAGGGCACAAGCCTGAGTTATTGGTTTGGTCCTGGTTAGGGTACCTGCAAGAGGCAGCTGATCAGTATTTCTCTCTCACATCAATATTCCTTCTCTCCCTCTAATTCTCCCTCCCTTCCCCTCTCTCTATAAAAATTAATAAAATCTTACAAATCTGTTAAGTGAACATTTTGGAAGATGGAAAGGAGTGTGCCCATCAGATTTCTTCTACAATCTATAGCTTTTGGGAGAATGTTACTTGATAATAAGAGATAAGGGGGAAGTGCACTGTTTCCCCTTAAGAGATTTTATTCAAATTAAAAAAACAAACAAACAAAAAAATCACCATCATTCATGCTTTTACTACATGCCAGATAGTATGCTAAATACATTACATATTAGGATGAAACATACTGAGTAATTTACTGACACATTTAAGAAGAGTGATTTATTTGGCTAGAATTCAACAGTACGTATCCAATAGTAACCTTAAGAATGTTACTTTTTGAAAATAGTTAATTTTTATAGTTTAAAAAAATTTCTTTTGTCAATATAATTTTCAGAATCATACAAGTTACTAACCCCTTTCACAGAATTTTGCAAAGAGCTCTAAGATTAGGATTCACTACCAATTCAAGTGGAAGCAGGCAAAATATTAGGTTTAATATAATGGATTAAATTGAAAATAAAAAAGATTTCCAATGAGTAACTGAAAAGCATCTAAAAAGAGATCGATTTGAAGCTATTTAAACATTTATACCTATAGGAAATATATACTCTGGCTTTTCTAACACCTTCCAGTTTTTTTTATTTTTGTTTATTTATTTATTTTAGAGAAAGACAGCAAGGGCAGTGTGGAGAGGGAAAGGAAGAGAGGTAGTGGGAGGGAGGGAAGGAAACGTCTCGTTGTTATTCCACTTCTTTATGCATTCATTGGTTGATTCCTTTATGTGTCCTGACAGAGGAATTAAACCCACAACTCTGGCATATCTGGGTGATGCTCTAATCAACTAAGCTACCAGCCAGAGCCAAATTTTCCAGTTTTCAAATATTCCCTTGTCTTCATACAACCATGAAATATCTTGGAAAGGCCAATTTTTGGCATCCAGAGGGCCCTAAAAAGGACATAAAAATCCTGTGGCAGACTAGACAGCTAATACTTTGATTTAGAAAATGTCATCCCACTTATATAGTAGGCAAAATCCTGGGTTAAATTCCATTCTATAGCTATGTTATAAAAGGCGAAAGATTTATTCGATCTAAGAGAGTATAACCATGTTGTATTAATGTCTCAAAACTTAGATATAACAAATACTCAGAGAAAGCTCTTCCCAATGAACTTACAAGTATGCCCTAAGGATACTTCCTAGAGAATAGGGCAATACATAAATTGAATTCAGAGGCTACTAATCATTCAAAACCATTTGGTGGCATTTTTTATGACTGAGAAATAAAATGTGGAGTTATTTCAATTTGCCTATTTTTATTTAAATATGAAACATATATAATTGATAGGGTCTAATCCTTTAAAATTCCTTTTAAAAAGACATTGAAATGATCTGAGATATTTTCTAGTTCTAAATGTCTTTGATTTCTAAGTGTGTAGAGCTGAGACAACTTGGCAGATTAGAAAGTAAAGAATATTAAGAGTCAAAGCTTATGGCTTGAGTTCAGACTTTGTTAATAATTAGTTGTATCTTAACAAATCACCTTTGTGAGTTACCAACATACTTGATCTGCTTACTTCAAGGATTAAATAATTTACATGAAAGTACTTTTGCCAATTATACAGCTCTATTACAAATGTTAAGTGTTACCTGTCTGCGACAACCAACAACGTATCTTGGTCCATTTGTAGCTTTAACAATAACTAGAGAAAGAAAATGAAAGGAAAAAAGTTTTAAATATCAAGTAAAAGTTAAACATACCCACATTGATGGCAGGCTAGGTTTTATTTCTGTCCCTCAAGAAGACAATTAAGGAAGAAAATTAAGTCTATACAGGAAGAACATCTACCATTACTCTGGTCATTTAGAATCATATGTGTTTCAAAAGTTGGTGGTGGGAGGGAGAATCCACCCTTTTTCTTTACTAATTAATCTAATCCACTTACATTTTTCTTCAGTTAATTGCTTAAGTACTTCACCCACAATCTAAGAAGAAAAAAAATAAAAGCATTACGTTTTACCAATAGCTAAAAAAAAACAATCACCATCACCCCCTATGCCCCACCAACTCCATTACCTACCTGCCCAACACTTTGTAGGGCCTTCAGATCATTTTCAGACTTTTCATACTGCTTGGTAAGTTCTTTTAGTTGTTCCCTTACTGAAATAATAAAATGTGAACATTTTTGAACAATAATCTTAATCAGTGTGTTACTAAGTCTTAAGTTTGTCATATTTACATTTTTTATAGCTACTATGTCAAAACACAAAAGAAACAATGCTATTTGTAGATGACATATTTAAAAAACAAAATGTTACGAGAGAGCAGCATATTCTTTATTTTTTTAAATCAACAATGCTTAGTTAAGTACATTTTAGGTTACATTCTTAGAAGATAATGACACTCTGACAGTTCCCGATTTGCGACTACAAATCCAAATGATAAAAAAGTTAAACTCTTTCTCATCTCTTCACTTAACCCACATGGATTATTACTCTCTGACTTTCTATCCTAATAAGGACAACACGTAAGTGTTCCGCAGGATTATAATGGTTATGGCCTTCATTTAAATCAACCACTCAGGTTTTTCAATAAAGGCACACTATGAAAAAGTTTAAGTGCCCTTTTAGCCCGGCAGTTAAAGGAAACATGTGACTGATACAGCACAACTCAAAACACAAAAAAAGACGAGGAGGAGGGTTATTATGACTGAAGGACTCCTTCTCGAGCTCCGCGCTCGGCTTTCCACCCCACTGACACACCACTACCCGAGTCTCATCTCTAGCTTCAACTTCTCGACTCAAGTGTCTCTTCCCTCCTCCCGGCGCCGGGACTCCACCGACAATGCCCTCCTTGCACCCCAACCTGGGAAGCATCCCTGGCCCCGTTTTTCCCCACGCCTCCTCTAAGCCTCTTTCAACCCATCTCAGAGCTGCGAATGCTCTGTCACCTGGCCCAAACTGGGCGATCCTCACTCCGGAGAGGCTCTGCTTCCCAACCTCAGGGCGCGATGACAAAGCGCCTTGCCCCTGGACCGAGGCCTTCCCATTGCCAGGGCTAAGCTGCCGGGCTTGGCCAAAGGCCTCCGCTTTGTCGGAGACAGAAAAGGGTTCGGACATGAGATTATGTGGAAAGAAAGATGCACTCACACTCCTTGAGACGGCCGTCGATCTCCTTGTGCTCCAGCAGCTTCTTGCGGTAGTCCTGGAGCGCCTTATCTCTAGGGTCCGCCATGATGAGAAGCCGTCGCTCATAGGGGATGCCGGGAATGGCCATGGCCGCCCGGGCGGGGGGAGAGGCGGGGCGAGGGAGACGAGCCTCCTCGGGAAGGCGGGTTTGTGGACGGCCCCGCCCCTTCCGGTTGGCTCCGCCTAACTTACTGCACCTCTCCCACTAAGGCGCCTCGTTTCCCCTAGGGCGTCGGCGAGCGCGGAAGGAAGCCTCCGGCCACACTGTCCCCTGCTGGTCTGGCTGGGTAAAGCAGGGTGCTGTTACCTGGTGGTTCTGAGAGGGCTTGCTATTCTTGAGTCACTGCTGTCCTGGAACCTCAGAACTCTGTAGTAAGCTGAGATGGGAGCGAAGTAGAGAATGTGCACTTTGTCTACATAGAAAGCTTCGATGGCTTATCGGTGTAACACAGACCTACTATCCAGGACCTCCAGGTACAGAAGGAATAGGCTATCTCATTCACTTACTCATTCAGTGATAGAGATACTAAATGCAATCTAGTGGGGAGATTAAAAAAATAATTTCAGAGTGTGATAAATGCTATAATGGAAATAAAACATGGTAATGTTATAGAGCAAGATGAGGAGGACTAATTTAGAACAGATATCTGAAATAAGGACCCAGTTGTGCAACAAACGGTGAAAAATCTTCCAGAGGAAACAGCAAGCGCAAAAAGATCCTGAGGTGAAGAAGAGCTTGGCTCACTTCCAGAAACAGAAAGGAGGTCAATGGGGTGGATTGTGGGGATGTGGGCCTAAGATAAAGAAGCTGAAGTAGGTTGGGTCAGGAATTTGAAGTCTGGTAGATTTCTGTATTTTGGACAAATTACTTAATCTCTCAATACTCAGTACAATGAGCATAATAATCATACCTATCTCATAGGGATGTCATAAGTATTAAATAAGATAGTGTACCTACAGCTATTAACGTAATATGTGATGCATAGTAAGCAATCGATAGTGTTATTTTAAATTATTTATTTTGAAGGTAGTAATGACCTCAACTTTTGCAGTATAGGTCCCTATTGCTGTACCCAGCATTGTTCCTGGGGAAATTTATTGTTGTTCCAATAGAATTAGTCAAACTCCCCAAATATAGTCCATCTGATCTCATCTTATCTCCTGGCCCTGAATGTTTGAGTTTAAATAAATATATCCTATCTATACATATAAAGTGTAAATTTATGTGACTTAAGTTACCAACCTCATAAACGATGTTTTCAAATTTATTAGGAAAAACATTGTATGTGCTGTGTGAATGCTGTATTCTGTTCCTCTAAATATAACTGGGAATTGCAGCAGATAATAAACAAGGAAAATGGATTGAGGAGAAAGTCTCTTTTTTCACTCAGCTGCAACTATTCTGATCAAACAAGTCCATCCATATCAAAAATAGCACCTCTGACATCAAGAAATAACAAAGGCAGGATGAGTCAGAGAAAAAAACCACAGCTCAGTTTGGTCCAATTCAATAAATATATATATGACCGCATACTAATGTGTTGTTTCAACATAATGCATCAATATTTGAGATTCCCTTGACCTATGTTCTTTTTCTCACTCATCTGGCAAAATTCCAACTTCAGATGAACCTGCATTCTTCCCAATGCCTATATCAGAACTGCCCTGTTTCTTCTTTTTATATACCTATAAGACTAGATTCCTCTCCACCAGAAAATGTAGTTCAATTTGTAATTATATATTTATAACTGTGATTAAATGATTAATCTCTTTTCCTGGTAGACTATAAATTCCAAGAAAACAAGGACTGTGACTATTCCTTGTTCAGAATTATATCCCCAGAAGATGGTTATATATAAATCATTTAATGAATAAATATGTATGTCAGACACCATAATAGGTGAGCAGAGATAAAAAAGACTAAGATGTGTCATTAGTACTCAAAGAACTTACACTATCATAGAGTAGCAGAGATGTAAGAAAGTAGGGCTAACTTATGGTGGGGGGGGAGGTCATTTAAAGTGTTATTGTAACAATGATGAGATAGATTTAAATCTTTAAAAAATTATTTAAGGATAGTCTCCTAAGCTACTTAGCTGTAATTTAGCGTTGATGGATGTTGTAGTTTTAAAATATGTACATAATTTTAAAAAATATTTCCTGCTTCAACAAGTAGAGCCTCATTCCCACCTCCTTCCCTCATCCCCCAGGTCTAGTGACTTGCTCTGGACAGATGGAATAAATTGGAATTAATAGTATACAACTAGAGAATGGGTCATAAAAGGCAAGGCATGGGACTTCATACTCTTCATTGGATCCCTCTCTCTGGGGGAAGCCAGCTGTCATGTGATGAGGTCACACCAAAAGATCTATGGAAAAGCCCACATGGCAAGGGACAGCCAGGAAGAAACTGAGGCCTCCTGCCAGCTACCATGTGAGTGAGCCTTCTTGGAAGCATAGCCTTCAGCTTTACGCAAGCCTTTAGGTGACTGAAACCCTAGTCTTGATTGCAACATCATTAGAAACTGAGTCATGTAACCCAGTTCAACTGCTCAAAAACTGAGACAATACGTGTCTGTTGTCTTCAGCCCGTAAGTTTTGTGGTCATTTGTTATATAATAATAAAGAACTAATCAGGCAGAAACTGATATTTTTCTAGAGACTGAGAAATAGTAGTAGATAGGCAAGTAGCAACTACTTTTGCTTACACATCAGCCACAACATTCAAGTCTTTAGAAACTTGTCATCTCAAATACCTACCAGAATTCACTTAAATGTATCTATGGCTAAGCAGTAAGGAGATGTTGAGGTAGAAATAAAAGTTAGAATTCCTAGGCTTTTTGGATAACTCTTCTTTAATGAAAGTAATGCACAAAAGTAGTTTCTTTAAAAAAGAAAAGAAAAAGGCCCTGACTTGTGGCACAGTGGATAAGGTGCTGGTCTGTGAACCCAAAGGTCGCAGGTTCAATTCCCAGCCAGGGCACATAACCAGGTTGCAAGCCAGGTCTCCAGCCAGGTCCATGGCTGGAGGCAGGTGAAAGGCAACCATACATTGATGTCTTTCTCCCTCTCTGCCTCTCACCTTTCCCCCCTCTCTAAAAATAATAAATAAAAAATATTTTTTTAACTTAAATAAATAAAAAGAAAAGACACTACAAAGTCTAGGTTAAAAAGGAAGAGTCTACTGGTCCACCCTATTCTACTCGAGTTCCATTCCTCAATTCTTGAACATTTTTTTTTCTATATTTACCTCCATGTTTCTACACAATATGCTTATACTGCTTTTTCTTGATCGGATTTATCTTTTGACTTCCTCATAAGGAAGATAAAAGATTTAGCATCTTTATATCACTCCACTTCCTTCACTTCCCGTACCTTCATCCTCCACACATACAATATATATGTTTTGGTTAAATCACTATCCAATATTTGTCTTACTGTAAAACTGTTTTGTACTTCCTGGAATGAAAAGCTGCCTCACTTTAAAAATAGGTTTAGTTGTTTTTTATTTTTTTAGTCACAATTTTTCTTCCCAACTTTACAGTACAATTGTAAACTCTCTCTGAATTATGTTTTTCAGAAAGTTAAACACATCAGGTGTCCCTCCAGTCCCATGCTTTACCCAGAGATACTCCTCTGGGAGGCCTCGGTCTTCCTGCTCTGGTTTGGGCTCTCTGGAGCTATTGCATAGCTCTCTTCTACTAGAACTTCTTAACTTCGCTTTTCTGACACCAGAGTCTCCTCATTTTTGTTTCCTCCTTTGTTTGGATCATATCCTCTTGGTAATTGTTTTTGAGAAAGGATTTAAAGATGTACATTATTCTTCATATCTAACAATATCCCAATTCTAGCCTTGGATTTGATTAATATTTTGACTGACTATAGAATTCTCTCAGAGTTTTGAAGACCCATCTCCATTGTCCCATAGCTTCAGGTGTTTTTGTAGTTGCCCTCCTGACTTTGAATTCTTTGTAGGGACCAGGTTTTTTGTTTTTCTTTCTGAAAGTTTTTATCTCTGTTAGGGGGATTTTTCAACCCTAGAATGGACTCAGTGTGTCCTACGATCTAGATAGCCATCTTTCAATTTGGGCTCTTTTCTTAAAGTCTAAGATTATTCTCTCTTCTGTTCTCTCAGTGGTACTATCTTAGACTCTGTTCTTGAATTAATCCTTTAGTTTTTCCTTCTCCTCTCACCTATTTCTACCTCAGTCTTTTTTGTTCTGGTATCTAGGAGATATCCTCAATGTTTCTTCTAAAGTTTCTGTTGAAACTTTTTTTTAATTTTGGCTATCATATATTTAGTTCTAAGAACTCTTTCTTATTCTCCAATTGCTCCTTTTTAAAGCTCTTGTTCTTATGTATTTGATGATGTTGATTACAGCTTTTCGTCTGTCTTCCTTTCTCCATTTTTAGTTCCTCAAATTTCCTTTTTTTTCCTATTGCTTTTGTCTCTCTATTTCATATTGGAGGCTTTCCCTCACAATTTGGCCAGCCTTAGTTTTCTGATCATAGAGTGAGGCACTAAAATAAACAGGCAGTGGAGTTCTGAGTGTGTGGGTGGGAAGAATCAGCTGTTTTGTTTTTGATGCCACTGTTTATTCCCAGAAGAATTCTCTACCAATTTTCAAATAGGAGAGAAGGGGATCAGGCCTAATGGGGTAAGAGGAAAGTAGGTGTATATAGTCCAAGGTCTGTATTTTTGGAGCTGAAGCTTACAGGTGGTTTGCTGGAGGTAGGGGAGGAGTTTTAGCAGTCACATGGAAAGACATTACTTAATCCACATTTCTTTCTTTCTTTCTTTCTTTCTTTTTTCATTTTGGAACCCTCTTTCTCCCTTCTCCCTGAAATTGTGCTAAGTAGAGTTTCTGGGTTTATAGCCACCCTTGTGTCTTGACCAAATAATCCTGATCTTAAAATACTTTCTAAATGAATTTTAGACAACTTTTATTTTTTGAAATGAATCAACCGGTAGTAGTGCCCCCACTTTGTCATCAGTTTTTCCACACCCGTACTTTTTGTGAATTTTCTCTTGTTTATTGCAATTCTATTGTGTCCTCTCGCTAGTCCTCAATTTCTTCTGCCCGAAAGGATAGCTTTGCCTTTAAGCTAATAGAATTTGTTTGAATCATAATCACACATTGCCCTGTGACATCTCATGCTGTTATTATCTTTTCAGGTGTGTTAGTTAGCTTACTTATTTGTACATTCATTAATTCATTCAGAAGCCATCTTGTAAAGCAAATAAACAATGCTAAGTACTGGGGAACCTGAGACTACCAAGACAGGCTCTCTACCCATCTGTTGAATGGGGAAAACCTATACATACATAGCATTTCATTCCATGCGGTAAGTACAATTATGTGACCTTAGGAACCAAAGAGAAGGAATCCAATCCAACCACAGCAAAGAGGTTAGGGAGACAGCCAAGTGAAGTGACGTTGACGGGTGTGGAACAGGAGAGAAAACACTTTAGGCAACAGGTATGTTGGCAAAGATAGAAAGGCTGGAAACAAGGTCTATATAGGAGATTGTTAGCAGTTCACTGACTTGCTGTCAGAGAGGTGTTGGAAATGAACCTGGAAGGAGGTGCAGCCGGATCATGGGGACCTTGAATGTCATGTTGCGAATGTTAAATGTTATTCCTCAAACTATTGACTATTTTAAATAGAGGTGTGACACGGTCAGATTCACAGTTTTGATAAAATAGGATGGCATGGAGCCTGTTATTTGAGGTTGAGTGATTCGTTAAGGAAATGTGGCAGTAAATCCGGTGAGTGACAATAAAGGCTGAAACTACACCCTTGGTCACAAAGATGGGATGGAAGGGATAAACAGAAGACAGAACTGGTAGAACTTGGTTTACCAATCGGTCGTGGGAGGTGAAAGAGAGGGAGGAAACAAGATGGCTTTCTGCTTTCTAGGTGTCTAGATGGTGGTGTGACCAAACATTTCTGAGAAAACCAGATGGATGTGTCCAATACACAGTTGGATTTTGAAGCTCAAAGGAACTATCTGAACTGGAAAAAATGATTTGGGACTCATCAGCATAGAAGAGATATTTAAAATTATGTGATTGGGCAGGTTTCTCCAGCAGAGAATATAGATGAAGAAGAGCACTAAACAAAGGATAGAATTCTGGGGAACATTCCCATTTTAGAGGTGGGCTAGGGGAAAGCTTGTGAAAGAGAGAGTGGAATACCATCAGTGAGAAATAGAAGGAGAATCTACGCAGGAAGTTTAATTGAAGGAGGCAGAAATTAGCGTTGTCAAAATGCAGCAAACATTTATGATGTCATGGAATTAGACTTGGCAATACAGTCAGGTAAAGAGGAGTTTCAGGAGGGTGGAGTTGAAAACTGGATTGCCTAGTGGATTACGGTATGAATGGGAGTTAGGAAGTGAAGTCAGTTACTCTATGTAGCTTGCTCTAGTAGAAACATCCCCTAATAAAGAAGGTCAAGGTAGAGCTTAGGTGGCATGTCTCTCCAACTCAGGTGATCTAATCAAATATCAGCACCAAACTCAGGTTTTTTGTTTTTTTTTTTTAAAGATTTTATTTCATCATTTTCAGAAAGAGGGGAAGGGAGAGAGGCAGAGAGGGAGAGAGACACCAATGTATGGTTGCTTTTCACCTGCCTCCAGCCACAGACCTGACTGGAGACCTGGCTTGCAACCTGGTTATGTGCCCTGGCTGGGGAATCGAACCTGCGACCTTTGGGTTCGCAGGCCGGCGCCTTAACCACTGTGCTACCAGCCAGGGCCAAACTCAGGTTTTTATTTAGCCTGTCGGGCGAGGTATTTTATGTGTCATAATAGTCCTTTTCTTGTTTTAAATTTAAATTTTATTGATTATGCTATTACAGTTGCCCTCAGTTTTTCCCTTTGCCCTCCTCCACCTCGAATCTCCCACCCCCTCAGGAATTTCCCCCACCATCAGTTCATGTCCATGGGTCATACATATAGCTTCTTTGGCTACTCTATTTCCTACTCAGTACTTTACATCCCCATAGCTATTCTATAACTATCTGTTTATACTTCTTAATACCCCTCACCTCTTTACCCATTCCCTTATACCCCTTTCCCATCTGACAGCTACCAAAATGTTCCCTATATCTATGATTCTGTTTCTGTTCTTGTTTGCATAGTTTGCTTTTTAGATTCAATAGTTGATAGATATGTATTTTTGCCATTTTATTTTTCATAGTTTTGATCTGCCTCTTTTTCTTAAATAAGGTCCTTTAACATTTCATGTAATAATGGTTTGGTGATGATGAAGTCCTTTAGTTTTTTTTTTTTTTTTTTTTCTTGTCAGGGAAGATCTTTATCTGCCCTTAGATTATAAATGATATCTCTGCTGGGTAGAGCAATCTTGGCTGTAGATCCCTGCTTTTCATGAGTTTGAATATTTCTTGCCAATTCCTTCTAGCCTGCAAAGTTTCTTTTCAGAAGTCAGCTGACAGTCTTATGGGAACTCCTCTGTAGGTAACTAAACTCTTCTGTTGCTGCTTTTAAGGTTCTCTCCTTATCTTTAACCTTTGGCATTTTTATTATAATGTGTCCTGGAGTGGGACTCTTTGCATCCATCTTGTTTGGGACTTTGCTTCCTGGCCTTGCATGTCTATTTCCTTCACCAAATTAGGGAAGTTTTCTTTCATTATTTTTTCAAACAAAATTCCAGTTTCTTGCTCTTTCTCTCTTTCATCTGGCACCCCTGTGATGAGAATGTTGGACCTCTTGAAGTTGTCCCAGAGGCTCCTTACATTATCCTTATTTGTTTTTAATTCTTTTTTCTTCTTGTTCTGATTGGTGGTTTTTTTTTCTTTTTCTTTTTTCTTTTCTTTTCTTTTTTTTTTTTTTTTGCTTCCTTATGTTCCAAATCATTGATTTGATTCTTGGCTTCATCCACTCTACTGTTGTTTTCCTATAAATTGTTCTTTATTTGAACTAGTGTATCCTTCATTTCTGATTGAATATATTTTATGTTGCTGAGGTCCTCACTAAGTTCCTTGAGCATCCTTATAACCAGTGTTTTGAATTCTGCATCTGATAGAATGCTGACCTCCATTTTGTTTAGCTTATTTTGGAATTTTGATCTGTTTGTTCATTCGGGCCATGTTTCTTTGTCTCCTCATTTTGGCAGCCTCCCTGTGTTTGTATGTATTAGGTAGAGCTGCTTTGACTGTGTCTTGGTAGTGTGGCCTGATGTAGTAAGTGTTCTGTAGGGTCCAGTGGCACAGCCTCCCTTATTGCCTAAGCTGGGTACTTGAGATATGCCCTTTGCATGGCCTGAGTACACCCTCCTCTTGTAGTTGAGCCTTGGTTGCTGTTGGCAGATCAATGGGAGGAATTTATCCAGGTCAGTCAGCTGCAAGGATTGGCTGTGAGGACTGACAGCTAACCTCTGTCCTCTATGGAGGATCAGCTGTGCAGGGGCAGGGTGGTGGTGCTCTGACACGATCTGTAGCTGTCCTTTAGGTGTGCTGGCCTGGCATTTCCTGGGTGTTGCAGGCCAAGGTTGGCCTGCACCTATGTTTTGTCTGGGGCCATCCTGCCTGAGCTATAAGACATTCTGAGATGCTGCTACTTATGCTGGGCTTGGAGGTTCCCAGGTGAAGCCCAGCTGTGAATCTAGGCCGGCTGATGCTTGTTTGATAGGCTTTAGGAAGTTGTACAGCTTGAGCCAAGATGAGCCACTCGTATGACAAAGCAGCTTGCGTGAGCCTGTACATTGGGTGAGGCAGAGTCCTTGGGGGTCTCCAAGGCAGATCAAAGAATGTTAACCAGGTTGATGGAGTCTCAGATATGGCACCAGCTTGCTGCCTCTGTGGCTCTGTGGGGGGAGGGTTTAGAAAAAGGACAATGACCTTTGCTCACCTTAATGCCAGATGCTTCAGTTCCTCAGTATATGCTACTGGCACCTTTCAAGCTGCTGCCACAGTGTGGGGCTTAAAGGGAGTGAGTCTGAGCAGGTGAGTCTGTATATGGGATCTTTAAGAGGAACTGGTTGGAATTCCAGCAGTTTCTTCCACTAACTCAATGCCCTTGGGTTTTGCAGCCAGAAGTTGTGGGCTTATCCTCCTGGCGCTGGAACCCTGGGCTGGGGGACCTGGGACTCCTTCCTTCCGAAATATCCCTCCCAAATTTTAATCCATCACATGTGAGCAGGGACCATCTCGTTCCACATCTGTGCCCCTCCTACCAGAGTGGATGGTGGTTTTCTTTATTCTGTAGTTGTAAGACTTTCATTGGACTCAATTTCTGATAGTTCTGAGTGATGGCTGTTCTATATTTTAGTTGTAATTTTGATGTTGTGTGAAGAGGTGAGCCAGTTCTGCCTATGCCACTATCTTGACCAGAAGTCCTTCCTCTTCCTCAACCAACCTATTTTTCTTTAAATTAGTTCTGTCTAGTCTATTAAATGCTAGAAAATGTTTAGCTACTAGAAAGCTTCCCACCAAAACCTTCATGTTTCCATCTAAGTTATTTCCAGTTTTGGTCATTGAAAAAAGTAATAGCTATTACATGCACAGTAATCAGAATTCCATCAAGAAATTGCTGTGTACATTAAATCTAAGTCATGTTACTGTTATAATGACTAGTATTAGAATAACAAAGTTGTGGCCTTGTTCATCTCTGAAAGATTTAATGTTGTTTGGCAAAGTTATAATAGAAGGGAGGCTGGACTTAAAGAAATAAAAGATTGAACTATGTACCTTGAGGGTGCTCCTTAAATAGTTATTGGGTGACTAATCAGTTATTTCATGGGCTCTAACACAGGCAGGATGAGGCGGTTACGAGAGCAGGCATGGTTGAAGAAGTAAACTCACAAAAAGGTCTTACTTGGAGGGTTCTCAGGTAAATGTCAGTTGTAAGTTATATAATAGGTATAAGCTATATTTTACACATTCTAAAATTTGAAAGAAAAATTATAATTATTAAGCAAATAAAGTAAGATCCGGCAATCTCACTTCTGGATAAATGTCCAAAGCAAACAAAATCATGATCCTGAAGACATATATGTTCATTGCAATATTATTCACAATTGGCAAAGTATGGAAACAACCTAAGTGTTTCGCAGTGGATAAATGGATAAAGCAGTTCTGGTATACACATATACAACAGACTATTATTCAGCCATGAGAAGAAGGAAATCCTGCCATTTGCTACAACAATGGGTGGAACTTGAGGGTAGTAGGCTAAGTGAAATAAGCCAGACAGCACAATGCATACCACAACGTACACTTTAAATAAGTTACAATTTTATTTGTCAATTATATCTCAATAAAGCTAAAAAAGATAATGAAGTAAAAATGTTGTTTTATGTGGTGATTGTTTCTGATGATAAGTTTGCTAGGAATTTGATCTGGGAGAGTTTGAGTGCTATGGAATAGAGCTCTCACTCTGAGAACACTGGTACTTTAAAACTGTTCCAAATTACAGGCTATTGCATCAGGGTGAAATCCAGAGCTGATTCATGTTCAGAATGCTTCTTTCTTCAATTTTAGGCTTTATTTATTAAGTTTCCTTTTTCATTTTGATGGCTTAATCTTCAGATATTGGTACTGTGGCCACATGAAGAATATTCATCCATTTTACCAGCTTGTGCAGCTGTGTTAAGATCTCTGGCCATCACCAGGCATGTTCAAGTCATAATTCTTACTTAAGGAGTTTAAAGAGATTATATTTCAATGGTACAAACATGAAGTAGAAAATGTCATAAAACATTACATATTAAGTTCCATGCAGTGTCCCTGCACATGTAGAGAGTAGGCCTTATATATCTTTATTGTCTAATGTCAAACTCAGCCTAGCAAGGAGTTAATATACTGAATTGAAACTAATTTAGAGATTGAAGCTGGGTGAAGAGAAAACCAGGAAGACCACAGGGAAGAGGGAAGACCACACCTTGTATGGCCTTCAAGGGATAAGTAGGATCTGTATACATGTATAATGAAAAAGAACTTTCTGGGTAAAGAAGGATATTGTACTAATACATACCTACTTGCAGCATGTTGTAGATATTAGAATCAGAACCTCTCAAGCCTGCCCGGCTCACAGATGGTTGGTGACTTTTTAAATGCAAGTCAGTCTACTTGGCCGTGATAGACAGAGCATAGGCTATGGGGTTTCAGTAAGGAATATCTAAGTTTCTATGCCTGCTTCTCTCAGCTAGAAAATAGAAGTAAAACCTGCTTTGGGCCTACTATATCCTAAGTTACTTCATTAAATGCAGGCTTAAAAAAAATGTCTTACCCATAACAGACAATCTGAAATACTTGAACTTTTCATGTTGGGAAGCTTTCCAGTTCCCTTTAAAAACCACCACAAAACCTGAGAGACTAGTCTCTTGACTGGGAAACAAGGGGGAGCTACCCACTCCCCAGCTCACATCAGGGAATCTCCCAGACCTGTTTCCTGTTACACGTCAGAGCCAGCACAGCCTCCACCTTTGCTGTCCCACACAGACCCGCGTTTGACTAGGAGATGTGGCTAGTTTGTATAAAATACACACCAGATTTCACAGATAAAAAGACAAAATGAAAAAATTTTGTAATTTAAATATTGAGTAAATTTTGAAATCTTTTGAGTATGTTGGTTAAAATAAATCATTAAAATAAACTCCACCTGTTTCTTTTTGCGCTTTTGATGTGATGAGAAAAATCTAAATTACTTAACACAGCTCTGGGTCTAGATGATCGTTAATACCCCTTTTCGCTTTAAGACTCTGCCAGGGACACTGGGAACAAGTATTTCTTACTATTCAATTTCCTGGCATTAAGATACCTAAGGGATTGGCCGGGGAGAGCGCGCGGAGGGCGGGGCCCTGGGGGACAGACACAGATCCCACCGGTTCTCGCCCTTGCACTGGGCGGGAAGGACCGTTCACCTTGCGCGGCCCGTGGCCGGGCGGGGCACCTGGGCCCTGTCTCCCGGGTCGGGACTTGAGGCAGGCCGGGGCGCGTGCGGTGGCCGGCGGGCCGGGTGGGGTGGGGGGCGGATCCAGGAAGAGGATTTATTCGTCAGCCTTGCGCGCGAGGACGGAAACTCGTTGGAGGCCGCAGCCGCTGGCGCGGGTGCCTTGGCACGTCCGCAGGCTCCGCGGGGAGGTGGCGGCCACCGAGAGGTGGGCGAGCTGAGGGCGGGCCTGGGAGGTGGCCCGGAGGTGGGGCGCCGGCGGGGCCGGCCCGCTAGGGCTTCATTTGCGGACGCTCGGCCTGCCTCCCGAGTCCTGCCTGGGCTTTCCGAGCGCGCAGCCGAGAGCGGCTATCCCAGCTATGGGTCGCTGGCCGGGCTTCTTGATTGGCCTCCTGGGCGCCGTCTGGCTGCTCCACTCGGGCCACTGCGGGCAGCAGCCCCCGGAGACGGCGGCGCAGAGGTGCTTCTGCCAGGTGAGGGGTGTTCGTGTTGCTCTTGCCTCTGCTTCTCGGCCCCGTGCTGCGCCGTATCCCGTGCGCCCAGGCAGGTGAGGCGCTGGGGTGCATCTTTGCCTTCTCCCCGCTCTCGCGTCCGCCGAAGGAGCCTCCTGTGTTCCCGCTCCCTGGCCTGGGTTGGGCCCTCTGTAGTTCCCCTGGGTAGGTGTGGACTGGTCTGCCGCCGCAGCCTGGACCCCGCAGGCTCTCCCGTGTTTCAGATCAGACGTGGGGCGAGAGGTGCGGAAGCACGCTGTTATGTTTTCACCGTTGATTTGTGCATCTTTGTTGGGTTTTCTTACACAGAGAGGGTGTTTACACTGTGCACGCCACTCACTCATTTTTCATTTCCGCAGAATCTGGGTCTCGCTTCTAACTTGACCTGGAACTGTGTACGCTGTGCTTCTGTCGGGTGCCTTCGCCCTTCCTTCCTGGCCAGGACAGACTTTTGTAAAGGGCAGGGTCGGGAGTGCTGCTGTCAAATCTCAAGTCTGTCAGGCAAGGGAATAGCTTAGTGTGGCTTTTCTATGTCTCAGCCCAGTGCCTGGTGTCTTTAGGGTCTCTGCACTAATGTGCCTCCTCGCCCTGTACGTTTGTTTTTTCATTTTCCTTAATGTCATGAAATTCTCTTACCGTGACACTCATACAACTGGTCTAAATTGGGCGGATAACAAATTTGACATCAAGCATATTATGATCATTTTCCTGTGTTAGTAAGAGATGAGAAAAAAATTCCAAGAAACTTCAAAGTTTCTGGATCTATAATTTCTCATATTTTAATGTCATTACTCTTTAAGAAATTAAAAAATGTGTTTATTGATTTTAAAGAGGGGGGGGGGAGAGAAAGAGAGACATAAATGTGAGAGATGAAACATCAATGGATTGTCTGCCATATGTGCCCCAACCAGGGATCACATCTGCAACCTAGGTATGTGCCCTGACCAGGAATCAAACCCCCAGCCCTTTGGTCTATGTAGGGATGACTGCTCCAACCAACTGAGCCACACCAGCCAGGGCTTAATGTCATTATTCTTTTTTTTTAAGATTTTATTTCATTATTTTTAGAAAGAGGGGAAAGAAGAGAGGCAGAGAGGGAGAAAGACATCAATGTATGGTTGCGTTTTACCTGCCTGATTGGAGACCTGGTTTGCAACCTGGTTATGTGCCCTGGCTGGGGAATCAAACCTGCGACCTTTGGGTTCGCAGGTTGGTGCCTTATCCACTGTGCTACCAGCCAGGGTGATAATGTCATTATTCTTAAAGTACCTATTTGGTTGGCTTTTATTGATAAAAATTACATTTTATACAAAATTGAGGGTGGTCATTCAAATTGTACTTTTAAAGTAGATTTTATTATTTGTTGTCAGAAATAACATTTTATGTGTGTAGAGGCAATGATACTATATCATAGAGGATAGAAACACTTTAAGGATTATGAGAGGAAGCCATATCAGTTCACTGCCCCATAATCAGGACCCACTCTTTCTTTAAACCAAAATAATATTTGTTGTCAAAGGTGTGGGCTTGAAGTAAATGAAGACTTTTTAGAGTTTCTTATTTCTTTTTAACAATTATTGCCCCATTATATACAATTAGAGAGAACGGATGTAACAACTTTGGTTCTAATTAATGGAATCCTAGGATGCATTTTAAAGAAATGACCTAAGTAATATTGAAGCTCAGATATGGAGGCAGTATGGATGCCTTTTCCATTTAAATTAATTAGAAATGAGTTTGGTAAAACATATTGACTACATAGGAGTTTGCTATCTTAACTATGGCTCATGCCAATAACACTCAGATCCACTTATTTGGTTGCAGCATATCTCTTACCAGGCTAATAGATGGAGAGTAGCTCAGGTAATCCAAGGTGGCTACTTTGAAAATGGATTATTTTTTGTTTGGAGTGCATTGTAGATACACCCTGCACACTTGAATTTTAGCAGATCTACCAGTCTAGGGAGTGTCTTGTTTATGTCAATTAAAAAAAATAGTTTTTAATTTGTTAGTCAGAGTGGCTGGGCCATGGATGAGACACTTGATAATATGTTGGGTGGTGGGTGGGTATAAACCCAGGATTAAAACTTTAGTCAGAGGGCTCTTTGAAACAGGTTATACTGGAGAGCTGTCCACTGACTCTCAGGACTTGCTACATTCCAGGCTTTTCTGAACAAAGTGTGTGGAACAAACAATGTTTCACATTGATTGATATTCTTGGGGTCATTTAACAACAATTTAAAGTTCTGGCAAGACCAGAACTTTAAAGCAGAAATAAATAGCTCTTAGTATTTATTCTGTGTTCCTAGGATGGTACCAACTGCCCAGTATAAAATCTTTGGGGTTTTTATGATTCCACCTCCCTCCTCCTCCTTCTGCTGCTCCTAGTGCTGTTTGTGTGCACATCTGGTGTGGACTTGGTGCCTCTTTTGTGAAGTGGCAGCTGAGGAGACCCCGGTGCCTGCTGTGGCCAATGAAAAGCCCAAGGAAGGCGTCAAGACTGAGAAAAATGGTCCTACTAATTTGAAGGTGGCGGGGCAGGATGGTTCTGTGGTGCAGTTTAAGATGAAGAGGCATACACCATTTAGTAAACTGTTGAAAGCTTATTGTGAACAAGGTTTGCCAATGAGACCAATTGGATTCCGATTTGACGGGCAGTCAATTAATGATGATACAGACACACATGCACAGTTGGACATGGAGGCTGAAGATACAATTGACGTGTTCCCCAGTGGACAGGAGGTGTCTACTAGAAAGGAACCTGCTGCTTTACTTCAGAACTCTGCTCCTCCAGACCAAGAAAACATTCTCAATTGGAACACTGCAATTTGGTTGCAGCACATCTTGACTACTACAGTACAGTTTTCTCTCTTCTTTATTTTCCCTCTCCCCATTCCTTTTTGTACCTAAAATAACTGCTGTACGTGCACAGTCATTTGCATTTTTTAAAGCTAAATGGCCGATGGTATGTTTTGATTGACAGCAAAGGGAGATGGGAGGGGGAAAATGCTGGTTCTGTGAGAATACCCGCCTTCTCCTTTAGTGGCTTGCTCATTCAGTTCTTAGCTTTGTACTCCAGTAAGTTATTTTGCTCTTGCTGTTTAGCAACAACAACAACAAGCAAAACCCATAAAAATCCTTGCAGACCTTGTTTGGAGAATTTTAACGTTTGTCATTTATCATTGTAAAACCAAGGGCAAATTTATAACGTTTTCGTATGTAGTTGTTACATGTAGGACAAACTGTCTTTAAGTAGGGATAAATTATTCTAAAAGAAATGAATCCTAGATCATTTTCCCTTCAAGTAAAGGTCTTATTTAAATACATTTCTCTCTCTCTCTCTCTCTTTTTTTGTTTTGTTTTTAAAGAGTTGTCCTAATCTACGCTGTCAAAGAACGAATATTTATGTTCTTTTTTTAATGGTCACAAACTAATAAAATTAAATAAAACTAATGCTCTTTGCCAAATGAAGTGTTCGTTGAACACTCTTAAAAGGTATTTCATATTTATGAGTTTGATGAATATATTCTTACAGTGCTTTGGGAAAAAATGATTGTGGTAGGATTAGAAGTTATTGGTACACAAAGAAACTTTTAGAAAGTATTTTTGGCACATTCGCTGCCGTCTCCGTCGCCGTGGGTTCCTTTGCCCTCTCGCCGCTACTGTTGCTAGGATGTTGCTTTCTAAAAAGCTGACCCTAGACAAGCTGGATGTGAAGGGGGAGCAGGTCATCATGAGAGTGGAACTTAAATAAATGTTCCTATGAAGAACAATCAGATAACAACCAACCAGAGGACCAAGGCCGCTGTACCGTGCATCAAGTTCTGCCTGGACAATGGGGCCACGTTTGTCGTTCTCATGAGCCACCTGAGTCAGCCTGACGGTGTCCCTATGCCCGACAAGTACTCCTTGCAGCCTGTCGCTGGGGAACTCAAGTCTCTGCTGGGCAAGGATGTTCTGTTCTTGAAGGACCACGTGGGCCCCGAAGTGGAGAAAGCATATGCTGACCCAGCGCTGGGTCTGTCATCCTGCTGGAGAACCTTCGCTTTCATGCAGAGGAAGAAAGGAAGGGGAAAGATGCTTCTGGAAATAAGGTTAAAGCTGACCCAGCTAAAATAGAAGCTTTCTGAGTGTCAATTTCCAAGCTAGAGGATGTCTACATCAATGACGCGTTTGGCACTGCTCACCAAGCACATAGCTCTATGGTGGGAGTCAATTTGCCACAGAAAGCTGGAGGTTTCTTGATGAGGAAGGAGCTGAATTACTTTGCCAAAGCCTTGGAAAGCCCAGACCAGCCCTTCCTGGTCACCATGGGCGGAGCTAAAGTTGCAGATCCAGCTGATCAATAATATGTTGGACAAAGTCAATGAGATGATTATTGTTGGTGAAATGGTTTTTACCTTCCAGAAGGTGCTCAACAACATGGAGATTGGCACTTCTCTGTTTGATGAAAAGGGAGTCAAGATCGTCAAAGATCTGATGTCCAAAGCTGAGAAGAATGGTGTGAAGGTTACCTTGCTGGTGGACTTTGTCACTGCTGACAAGTTTGATGAAAATGCCAAGACTGGCCAAGCCACAGTGGCCTCTGGCATCTCTGCTGGCTGGATGGGCTTAGACTGCAGGCCATAGAGCAGCAAGTACACCAAGGCCTTGGCCAGGGCCAAGCAGATTATGTGGAATGAGCTTATGGGCATGTTTGAATGGGAGGCTTTCCACCTCGGGACCAAAGGCCTCACAGACAAGGTGGTGAAGGCCACTTCCCTGGGGCTGCATCACCATCATAGGTGGTGGAGACACTGCCATTTGCTGTGCCAAGTGGAACACGGAGGACAAGGTAAACCATGACAGCACTGGGGGTGGCACCAGCTTAGTTCCTGGAAGGTAAAGTCCTGCCCGGGGTGGATTCTCTTGGCAACGTTTAGTTGGTTTCCTGCCTTTTGGTTCCTGTGCACAACCCCTCATTCATCTTACTGCTTTCTGTAACTCCACTTGGTGTTAACTAAAAATCCACCCCGCCCTCCCCATGCAAAATGCAGCTAGTGGCCAAGAGAAGCAGCCCTGAACACTTAACGCACAGCAGCTGGTTAGCTCATCCTCACCGCGCCCTGGATTTGACTACATCCTTCAGGATCCCATTTGCATTTCTTAGTGGCCAACCCCATTGTGCATCCTAGAGTGCTGATATTTATTTATATTTCGCCTGTTAATGTGTTAGCTAAGTTGTTAGCTTAACTTCTCTTCTTAGAGTAGTTTACTTCTGATTAGCTTTGTCATCACTATGCTACTCATCATGAAAACAAGATGAAAGCCCAGTTGGAGGGAGAGAGATGAAGCTGGTGATTAGTCAATAAATAATAAAAGGATTCATGGGGAAAAAAAAGTATTTTTTTGTTTTGTCTTTTATTGTGTACTAACCAGAGAACCATGAACAAGAAGGCTAGTCTTATTTTATTTTCTCTTGCCTTTTATACAGTAGTTTGGTATTTGGTCCAAACCAGTCAGAATCAGTGGAGAAAGTAACTGAGGCTCCTTCCACAGCTGACATTTGTTTATCTAGTTCTATGTTCCATTGGGGCTACAGAACTAAGATTTTGGGAAAGTTTTAACTGCAAACTTGGCCCTTTAAATTAATTAATTAACATTTTTTATTTTAAAAACGATTTTATTTATTATTTTCAGAGAGGGGAAAGGAGAAGGGCAGAGAGGGAGAGAGCCATCATAGTATGGTTGTCTTTTACCTGCCTCCAGCTGCAGACCTGGCTGGAGACCTGGCTTGCAACCTGGCTATGTGCGCTGGGTGGGAATTGAACCAGAGACCTTTGGGTTCGCAGGCCGGCACCTTATCCACTGTGCCACCAGCCAGGGCTATTTATTTATTTTTATTCAACACATGTTATAGGTTGCTAACCATTGTTTATACACTGCCCTCTCCTGGAAGGTGTGTAGGAGAGAACTGCTGTGTTTGAGCAGTTTCGATAGAGACCTTCAAAAGCTTTCCAGTTCTTAAGGTACTAGGACTTGAAACTAGGTGATGTTATGTAAGGCTGTATTGGTCCTTATAGCTACCATTCTTCAACAAAGGCCTTTTAATATCTACCTATTAATTTGGGCCCCTACCTATGGCTGAGTTCACATTTTAACATACATCAGTCACTGTGTATGTTGTGTGTACGTATGTATGTATGTATGTGGGCATGTTCATTGTTTAAAAACATTAGACTTCGATGCTAGGTTTCTGTCTCACTTTGGGAGACAGGGGTAGTAGTTATTTACATAGCTTTAGTACATTTTGAAGTACAGGATCAAGCTATTTTTGTTATCTGTTGACACCTGCATGTTGATTTTAGTTTAGGTAATGGGACAGTGGACAGCTGTTGTTCATTCATCCACCCAGCCATCCACAAACAATTTTTGATCATCTGTGTGCTTTCTAGAACCTCAAGAATACTAAGTTCATACAAAGAAGAACAAACATGATTCTCCAACAAGGACTTTAAATTCCAGTGGGTGGGGGTTACATAGATAAATTCAGTACACCAAGGTGGTTATGTAGGGGTATGTGGACTGTTGTCACAGGAGGCAGAGGCAGTTAACCCAGCAGGGGGTGAGTGAGTGATACCCCAGGGGCAGCTTCCCAAAACATGCCATGCCTGAGCTTGAGTGTTGAAAATAAATGTTTGCCTTAAAAATGAATTCCTCAGGAGGAAAAATGGGTTGCTTCAAACCCTTCCTCTCAAGTTTTTTTTTTGTGTGTGTATGTGTTTTCTTTTTATGATTGAATGTCTCTGTCTGGCAGTGTCCCTTTGGCCTTTTGCAGTCTTTGTGCCACTTACTCTTGCATAATATTTTGTATCCATGGGGAAAAACTGTACCTATTTTATGTCTTTAAAAGTTCTACTTTTAAGACTCAAAAGAAAGAGGTTTGAAAAATCAAATCATCTAAGTTAACAGCATTTTGTTTTGTTGGTACCCAGAATTAGGACTCTGAGGTTATTACATACTCAGAGAACTTTGAACAGGAAATATGAAACAAAGAAATATTTGTGCCCTGGCTGGTAGCACAGTGGATAAGATGCCAAAGGTCGCTAGTTCAATTCCCATCTAGGGCACATAATCAGGTTGAAAACCAGGTCTCCAGCCAGGTCCATAGCTGGAGGCAGGTGAAAGGCAACCATACATTGATGTTTCTCTCCCTCTTTGTCTCTCTCCTTTCCCCTCTCTCTGAAAATAATAAATAAAATGTTAAAAACAAAAAATAAAAACAAAGATATTTGCATATGAAGTGAAAATAGTAATTACAGTGACAAATATGTACATCAGATTTCTAGAAACATAATTAGTTATTCTTAAATAAAACTAGGCAAATTGGTTAAAAAACAAACAAAAACAAAACTTAGTTCTTAAATATTGCTTTCATTATCCAAAGTATTCTTATCTCTTAGGTGGAAAATTTTCATTACTGTTTTATGATGTCCTAAAATTAAAAGGTTGTAGAGGATTTTATATATTCCAGAAGGTCAACATCTAAACAAATGGATAAACAGAAGAAACCAGGGACATGAGGGGAAAAGATGGAGCAGAATGACTGTGACCAGAGGTGAGGGGAGAGAAGAGGTGGGGTTTAGATGAGGAGCTCATGTGAAAGACCCAATGGACAGGAACATGGAGGTGGGGGTTCACTGTGGGAGATGTGGCGGGGAGGGAGAAGGGAGAGGGGAGAGCAAAGGGGGAAAATGAAACAACTGTAATACAACAATAATAAATCAATAAAATAAGTCATAAAAAATAAAATAGATTTACTATTTCAGTAAAGTATTTATTTGCTTCCTTACTATTGGATTTAAAAAGTTTTGTTGGCAACATTTCCCTAAAATATAAACAAAAGTGGTTTATAATATAAATATTCAGGCCAAAGTATAATAAGCACCAGTTTTTTGCACCATACTTTATATTTAAAAAAATTTAGATACTTTTTAAAAATTATGGTGTATTTGTTATTTCCCTAAAGCAACGTTTGATTAATTCTGCTAAGTGTTTGCCTAGCTCCAAATAAACACCTAAGGATTTTGTTATTTTTAAAATAACTTTACTAATTTGAGAGAGAGGACATCGATTTGTTATTTCACTTATTTATGCATTCATTAGTTGATTCTTGTAAATGACCTGACCTGGGATTGAACCTGCAACCTTGGCGTATCAGGATAATATTCTTTTTTTTTAAAGATTTTATTTATTACTTTCAAAGAGAGAGGAAGGGAGAGAGGCAGAGAGGGAGGGAAACATCAATGGTTGCCTTTCACCTGCCTCCCACCACAGACCTGGCTGGAGACCTGGCTTGCAACCTGGTTATGTGCCCTGGCTGGGGAATTGAACCAGCGACCTTTGGGTTCACAGGCTGGCGCCTTATCCACTGCGCCATCAGCTAGGATAATATTTTTATTTAGTAAATACAGTTAAGACATCATTTTTCAGCATTTGAGGGTCAGGATTGGCTTTGTGGGCAATTTGCTATCTCAGTGTTGCCAATGATAGTAATTTCTAGGCACCATTTCAAACCTTCAAAAATTACTCTGGCCTAGTGTTTGAGGGTTGTTAGATCCTTATAAAAAGTTATTGTTTGTCTCGCAAATTCATGATCACTTCCTTCATCTTGTCTCTGACCCTACACATCGTGTGGGAAACTAAAATAAAGAAAACACAGAGACAACTAAATTATAAGGATATGGAGTCTCAGGAAAGCCAAGAATGGGAATGCAACTGGGCTTTGGGAAGGTGGATAGAATTCAAGAAAAACCTAGGGAATCCAATTAGCATACAGCTTCCATCTCCTATCTCTCCTTTGCATATCTTTTAAAATCTTCTCCTTCTCTGCTAACTGGTCTTGTGCTCCTCAGTTCACTTGATGGAACATGGTCTGAGTTTACTTGTTTACTGGTCTAACCACAGGGAGAGACATTTTTCCCTCTTAGTCTCTTGGAGAAGGGAGCATGACCTGGTTAGGTCAGATGCCCACCCCTAGTCAGTCCTGGTGGGCAGGGTTACAAAGTGCTGTGGGGGACCAAATCTTGGGTGCGTATATGTTGTTAAGAGCTCAGCACACCTTGCAAAAAGTATCTACTGCATTTCTCTAGGTCTATTGTAAGATCAATAACATTACTAGATTATTGTCCTATCTTATCTCAGAAAATTATGCGGTGGAGGGAGGATAAAGTTTGGTTGAATAGAGGGCTTTCATTGTTAACCATGGGAGGAAAAAACACTCTTGCATCTAAGTCATTTTGATTTAATATTTCATTTTTTTGTAACAGGTTAGTGGTTACTTGGATGATTGTACCTGTGATGTTGAAACCATTGATAGATTTAATAACTACAGGCTTTTCCCAAGACTACAAAACCTTCTTGAAAGTGACTACTTTAGATATTACAAGGTATTTTTATTTTTCATTTTTTATATAAGAATACTTAAAGTTTAAATGGATAATTATATTTTTAAGGCATTGCTAAGCTTCAAAATTGTGACTATTTTGAAGCATATTAGGAAAATTCAGCTCACAAGAGTGAACCATGTGGTTTTGAGATGACCCTTCATACACTTTTAATTCCAATAATGGAGTTTTGCACTAAGTGTTAAAAACTAGTTGGTTAAACTGAAGTCGGAACAGCAACTATCACATGCATTTGTTATCAAAATTTTGAGTTGATCATAATTATCTAAAATATTGGATTTATTCCAATTAATATAATTACACATTTTTGAGAAGCATAACTTTATTTTGACCTGTATTATTTTGACAAGTCACTGTCATACTTTATCTTGAGACATCTGCGGAAAGAGTTTTGAAAACCTGATCATTGGACTATGTAGTTGTACTCTGAGTTGACAGTTGTCAACATCTGCAGTTACAAACTTTCTCTATTTTTAGAGATTATTTTAAAAACTTTTTCTATTATTATTTTACAGGTAAACCTGAAGAGGCCATGTCCTTTCTGGAATGATATCAACCAGTGTGGAAGAAGAGACTGTGCTGTCAAGCCTTGTCAATCTGTAAGAACCATGTATATATTTAAGAACTGTTTCATTTTTTTCAAATGATCATAACTTTTTATAAGGGGCAAATATAACTAAAATAATATTTTAATCTTTAGGCTAAATGTGATACGTAATATTTATATATTAAAAACCTAAACTTACAAATATAAAACATATTTTGAACTGTACTGCCTTCATAATAATAGTTAAAATTTTGTGGTTAATCAATCCTTTTACATATTAGTGAGATTAATACAAATGGTCCCCAACTTAATCGATGGTTCAATTTATGGTTTTTTGACTTTATGATGGTTCAAAAGCTCTATGCATTTAGATTGTAATTTGAATTTTGATCTTTTTCTGGGCTAGTGATATGTGGTATGATACTCTTTTGTGATGCTGGGCGGTGGCAGCAAGATGATTTTGCCCAGCTGTAGGCAAATGTAAGAGTTCTGAGCACACTTAAGGTGGGCACGCTAAGCTATGTTTGGTAGGTTAGGTGTGTTAAATTTATTTGACTTACTTTATTTTCAACTTATGTTGGGTTTATTAAGACATAAGCCCATCATAAATCAAGGACCATCTGTAGTTCTTTTGGCTTGATATTTGTTTTTCTTCTTCTTTTTTTAAATGTTTTGTTTTGTTTTAAAGATTTTTATTTATTATTTTCAGAGAGAAAGGAAGGGAGAGAGTCAGAGAGGGAGAGAGAAGCATCAATGTATGGTTGCCTTTCACCTGCCTCCAGCTACAGACCTGGCTGGAGAACTGGCTTGCAACCTGGTTATGTGCCCTGGCTGGGGAATCATGTTTTTCTTCTGAAATCTTATGTGTACAAACTTATGATTATAGTATAGTAAATGAAATTGAGGTATAAACAAAATTCCTCTTCTTTTTTGGGGGGTGTATTATTTTCCTTGGCATTTCCATGAGTGGGGAGAGATTGGACAAAATGCCTGGTTTTATGTAGGATTTCTCAGCATTACAATTTGAAGTATTCTAACTTGAAAGCAGAGAATTTTACACTTTTCAATGAAGCCTTTTTTTTCTTTAAAAGTATGTATTTTTATTTTATTTTATTGTGGTAAAATATATAGCATAAGCTTACTGTTTTAACCATTTTTAAGTGTATAGTTCATTGGCATTAGTGCCATGATTAGACCCAAGATTTTAGGAAGATAATTGGCAATATTGTGGAGAGTAAGGGGAAAGTTGAGGAGATGGAAAAGCAACTGGTAAAGGAATATCAATTAACAATCACATCTACTTTGGTTCTATAGTGAATATTTTTTGAGGGTGTACTCCCTGCTGCAACCTGGCCATGTAAGGTGAGCTTTTATCTTAAGGAGCCATGGTTTAGTATGGAAAACAAACAAACACTAAGTGACAATTTCAGCAATAGATGTAAGTACTAAATGTGTACACGCTGTGGGAGCAAAGGGGAAGGGAGAGCAGAGGAGGGAGACATGACAAACTCTACTCTTCAGTGACAGTGAGGGAATGAGCCATTTACACTCCTCTCAGGACAAGCCTGGGCTCAGTTCCAATATTTCCCTAATTGGGCAGTCTGTCAGAACTAAAGAGTGATTAGCGATCATTTCAAATACTTTGGAATACTTGCTTTAGCCTAAACAATCAACTTTTATAGCTAGTATTTATACTGCACATTACTTACAGTTTGATATCTATTACTTTTCAGTCTGCATCTTAAAATAAAGGATATTACATTATGAACATAGTGCAGTGATCACACCTAAAAACACTTAATTTTTCCTTAATCTAATGTACAAGTTAAATAGAGTTAACTCACTGCTTCACATGGTCTGTTTTGTTGGTACTTTTTTGGGCTAAACAGGGAACCAACACCAGATGCCTTATTGTGAACACTGATTTCCTTTTCTGGTTCGCTTGGTTCAGGTTACACTCTGGGACCCACAAGGAGATAGAAAAACAGTAATTAGAAATTCTCTTCTTCAAACTTGGGTGTAAAATCCATATCTGCCCTGGCTGGTATGGCTCAGTGGATTGAGCTTTGGCCTGCAAACCAAAGGGTCACTGGTTCGATTCCCAGTCAAGGCATAGGCCTGGGTTGCAGGGAGGGAGTTGGGGGCCTACAAAAGGCAACCAATCACATGTTATGTTTCTCTCCCCCTGTCTCTCACTTCCTTCTTCTCTATAAACACATACATGCATACATACATACGTACGTATATTAAAAAAAATTTTTTTAATTAAAAAAAATCCACATCCTTCGATTTGCACCTTTTTGATTCCAGAGAATATTTTAGTCAGGCTGGTGGTCTGCCCACAGAGGCTGGAGTCTATAAGCTGAAACACCAGTTATTCCCTTTACAATAAATCAAAACAATGTTCTTTCACCTCCATTATTAATTGGCCAATGTGAAAAATATTAACAGTAGCCAGTGTTAGTCTGGCATTAAGAAATGAGCACGCTGCCCTGGCTGGTGTGGCTCAGTAGAAAGGTGCCAGCCTGCGAACCCAAAGGTCATTGGTTTGATTCCCAGTCAGGGCACATAACCAGGCTGCAAGCCAGGTCTCCAGCCAGGTCTGTAGCTGGAGACAGGTGAAAGGCAACCATACATTGATGCTTGTTTCCCTATCTGCCTCCCTCCCTTCCCCTCTCTCTAAAAATAATAATTAAAAAAAAAATTTAAAAAAAAAGAAAGAAAGAAAGAAAGAAAGAAAGAAAGAAAGAAAGAAAGAAAGAAATGAGTACTCTGGCCCTGGCTGGGTAGCTCAGTTGGTTAGAGCATCAGCCCAATACACCAAGGCTGCAGGTTCGATTCTGGTCGGGGAGAATGCAAGAATCAACCAATGAATGCATAAATTAATGGAACAACAAGTTGATGTTTCTCTGTCTTTCTCTTCCCCTTCCTCTCACTCTCTAAAAATCAATAAATTTAAAAAGAAAAGAGCATTGTGGTGGTGAAGCCTTTTCTGAGATCAATTTGGCAAATGTATAAAAAAAATTTTAAATATACATATTCTTGGACCTACCAATTCTTCCAGCAGTTTCAGTTACTAAAATAATTCAACAAATGTTTCAAGATGACTGTAAAGCAGTATTGAATTTTGTAAAGATGTTAATATACTGCTCAATTAGTTTATGAATTTTGCATATGAATTTTTGCATATTATATGAAAAATTAGAAACTGGCTAACATATTGGGCCATAAGAAAAGAATATATGTTGGCCTAGTTCAAAGCCTGAAAGGGTAAACAATGAAGTGATGTCTCCATGCGTGTCCTTCCCTTTGGGCGGGCATAGTCTAATTTAGTAATATGCTTAGCAATGGGCCCTGCAATTTACGGAGTTCTCCCACATCTGTCATTATCTGTACTCACAGCATCTTTTATAGTGTGCAGATAGGTCTTGTAGTTAGCAACAGGTCAATGCTGGGTTGAAAACTGGTACCATTTTCCTCTGAAAAGAACTAAGGATTCTTAAAAAAATTACTGATTCCAAGACTGGAACAAGAAATATACAAGATGAGCTTGGAGTATCTGGTCATAACAGAAAACAAAAAAAAAAAGCTGTTAAAGATTGTTGGGCCAAAGGGACACAGGTGCAAATATCATGTAGGTATTAGTGGGTCCTCTAGTGGCCAAATGTGGACAAATTGAGTATCAAAAGGAGTAATAGCTAACTGACTATTTTTACACTTCCATGTCTTAGTATATATCAGCAATCTATGTAATAATTTGTTTTTGGACATTTTGTTTACTTGTAGGAAATAATATAAAAAACTTCCTAACTATTCTGTTAAAAAATGTTAACTTCAGTAATTAGTTTCTTGAATTTTTCTCATAAATCATAGAAATTTAAAATACTTTTTGAGTAGAATGTCATGTAAAAGCATTTTTTTTTTTTTTCCAGGATGAAGTTCCCAGTGGAATTAAATCTGCAAGCTACAAGGTATGTGTGTGTGTGTGTGTATATCCCTGGCTGGTATGGCTCAGTGGATTGAGTACCAGCCTGTGAACAAAAGGGTCACTGGCTTGATTCCGGGTCAGTGCACATGCCTATGTTGTGGGCCTGTGGGCCAGCTCCCCAGTTGGGGGTGTGCAAGAGGCAACCACGCTGTGATGCTTCTCTCCCTCTCTTTCTCCCTCCCTTTCACTCTAAAAATAAAATCTTTTAAAAGTGTAATGGGCTTTAAGAGATATTCCACTATGTTTTAAAAGACTTGATAGGCTTCAGGACATTTTTAGAATAAATCATGACATTTAAAGTCAAGATGGACCTTAGAACACACATGATCTAGTTTAACCACTTTTTTCTGGATGAAAAAACTAATGCTTACAATTAAGTTATGAGAAAGTGGAGCATTGCCTCTTGGCTCCTTGCCTAGTGACTTCCTTATACATTGAAGATTTTCTTAGTGAAGATTTTGGTAAGGAGTTAGAACTATAATCTATCTTTGTGTGTGTGTGTATGTGTGTGTGTGAGAGCGAGAGAGAGAAAGAGAGAGAGAGAGAAAGAGAGAGAGAGAGGAGAGGAGAGAGGAGAGAGAGAGAGAAGCCACAATAGTAAATGTGTTTTCCAACAAAAGGGGCAAAGAGCCTTCTACTTATATTTTTAGCTGCAGGAAGAATGTGAGGGCTTTTTAAAAAAAAATTTTTTTTTTTTAAGGTTTGTGGCCAAGGTGATGGTGCTTGGTGTAAAAGAACTTCAAATATCTTTAAAATTGTTTTTAAAAGTGCATTAAGGTGTGTTCTCTTTATTCCTCTTTTCACTTTAGTATTCCGAAGAAGCCAACAATATCATTGAAGAATGTGAACAAGCTGAACGACTTGGAGCTGTGGATGAATCCCTGAGGTTTGATTTTTTTTTTCTTTTTGCAGCAGTATTTGTTTATTTCATGTGAAATGTCAACATGAAGAAAAGAATAACACTATTATCTTTGTTTGAAGTGAGGAAACGCAGAAGGCTGTTCTTCAGTGGACCAAACATGATGATTCCTCAGACAACTTCTGTGAAGCTGATGGTATAACTTTTTAATGTGCATTTTGTTTAGAATCGTACCTCAGAAAAAAAAGATTCTTTGAAAATGATTTTTAAGAACTCAGTTTCTAATGGTTTGGTGTTTCCTTGAAAAGCTAAACATAAGAGTTACCATATGATCCAACAATTCAACTCCTAAAGCATACACTTAAAAAAACTGAATACAGGGAAACATTATTACACCAGTGTTCAAAGCGGCATTCTTCACAATAGCCAAATGGTGGAAAAAACTCATTTCCATGCATGGATGAATGTGTAAACAAAGTGTAGTATATACGCATACAATGGAATAGTGTTGAACCATAAAAAGAAATGAAGTTCTGATACATGCTACACTGTAGATTAACGTTCAAAACATAATGCTGAATGAACTAAGCTAGACAGAAAAGGACAAGCATCGTGTAATTCCATTGGTATGAAATATCTATCACAGGTAAATTGATAGAGACAAAAAATAGATTAGAGTTTACCAAGGGTTGGAGGGAAGGGAGGTTGGGGAGTTACTATTTAATGGTTATAGTTTCTATTTGGGGTCATAGAAAAGTTTGGAAACAATGCTGATAGTTGCACCACATTGTGAATGTAATGCTCCTCAGCTGTACACTTACATCTGTTTTAAGTGGTAAATTTTGTAATATATATTTTGCCACAATAAAAACATTTAAAAAGAATGCTCAGTTTTTGGAAAAAAATTTAGCTCTTGATTTCTATAGCTCTAGGAATATAAATATAATTTTTATAATGTGTACAGGCATTTTGCATAAATAACTAAATAGAGATTACAAAAACCTGCTTCTGTTTTATTGGCATTGGATTGTTAAACATTTTCCTTAATGATGGTCCATGTTATTTGGAGAAGAGAATAATGACCCATGAGTTGTATCTGCTACACCTAAAGCTAAGCCAGAGGGCTGGTGCTATTCAAGTGTAGGGGCTAGAGACACAATTAAGACTCTTTGATCAAGATTGATGCATTCTCCTGTTCTTCTTTCTAGTGTTTCCCTTTTTCTAAGTTAAATTATTTAGCCTTTTCACAGGCTAAACAACATCAAATCAAACTGAATTTGGATATTCTATGGCTCTGTTAGAGCAGATTAGTGATCTTTAAAAAAACAGTGAAAAGAGTGATACAGATCATTTTAATTACAAGTGAAAGATGAAGTCTGCTAACCCTGCTCCCCTACCCCCAACGAGAAGAAAAGAAAAAGTACTTATTTTGAATTTTGTGGCCTTTTTGGGGGAGAAAAAAAGAAATCCATGCTTTCCTTAATGTAAAACATAATCATGCTTTGGCAAATGTATATCTATAGTCCTTTAGTCTCATTTCCAAACTCCGAAAACTTTAAAAAGTTAATGTTTTCCCCTTAAGTTTAGCATAGATTCCTTGTGTGACTATTCAGTATTTCGTGGCAGAAATATTTATGAGTTTGATCAAAGGTTGCTGCCCTTGTACCTACAGCACTAATATTCAATATATGCTGCATGTCCTATATTTTCTAAAATCTGAAAAGTTGTGAATTCCATTCACAACTAATAAGGTGTCCACACACCTTATCCAGCAACAGCCATGAGGCCAAATACATGACTTCATGGCTGTTGCTGGATAAGGGGTGTGAATGTATGTACCAAGATTTAGACTAGTGAAGAAAAGGGATAAAATGCTCTCCCAAACCTCTAATCTGTTTACAAGGGTTCTTTGGTCTAAACATTGCTATGAGATAAAATTAAACCTATAATCAACATTTTTTAAATGTTACAATATTAGAATGGTAATATCTTAACTCCTATTTAAAATGTACCCTTTTGAGACTATATGCTTATATTTGTATGGCAAGGACTGATGATCAGTAATTCACTTCAGGTGTTCTGCTATCTTGGGTAAACCGCTTGACGATTTGTATATCTGGTTAAAGGAGTATGACTCTTGTAAGAAAGGAGAACTTTAGAACAAATAATGTATGTAAATGGTAGATGGACTATAGAAGATATTTGATAAATCTAAATTAGAAATTAGAGCTTTTGTCATCTGGCAAAATATAGTAACATTAAAAAAATAAAATTAGGAGAAATGAAGGATTTATCATAAGAAAATTATGAGGCAACTGTTTATCTCTAATTAGGCAGAATATAAAAAAATTCATCATTTCTTGGTGATTAGTTTCCTTACAGTAGTAAGTGCTGAGCATTATTTGTATATTTGAAGAATCACGTTAATTATGAATTCATTATAATTTGCTATATTGTACATTACTTCTGCATCAGACTTCAGTTACTTCTAGATGCTGTCACTGTGTTGCTTCTAGAAGCAAATTTCTCCCTAATTTATGCCTCCAATATACTGTGAATTGGGATAAAAATAGCCAAGCTTAGTTTTAGTTTTGTTTTTGTCTTTTTTTTTTTTTTTTAATAAGCAGCAAGTACTATTGAAACCTTGATGGACTTTCTTATTAGCACCTTTCTGCTCATATTTTTGTCATCTATTTTGGTTGTCTTGAGGCCATTTTTACCCCTTTCCTCATTCTTTGTTGGTTCTTATTGTTAAATTTTCTACATGAGTAAGGTATTGCTGTACTATTAAATAATTTACCAAAGTCACTGTTTTGAAGTTATAATACATATACAAATTTATAAAACATGTGAAAAAGCAATGTCCCACTAATTTTTGTATTATATATATTTTTTTTCTATTTTCATTTCATTTTATTAGATAGCCTTTATTATTAACAGTTTTGATTGTAGTCTATTAAGATGCATCATAATTATAATACCATTAGATAATATTTATTATCTCCTTACCATTGTCCTAAGCACTCTGCATATATATAACTTATTTAAGTCTCACGATAACACTATGAGTATTACCCACATCTTAGAAATGATGGCACAAGGCATAGAGTATTTGCCATAACTTGTCCTGGATTCTGACTCAGACATCCTGGCTTCAGAACCCAGTCTCTGCTCTCTTGGGCAGTTCAGTTGCTTCCCATTTTTTCTTTATAAATAATGCTGATACCAATGACATCATGCAAATAACTTTGCACATTTAGGATTATACCTTTGGGACCGCTTTGTAGTGCACTAGATCCTGCTGGTGCTTATGTAAGAAGGAAGTATTAGGTAATAGTGTAAGCTACTAATATCTCATTTACCTTTAGTTACTGATGGACTTTTATGGTTAATGTATATAATGTATATTATATTCTTTGTCTGGATAGCTTATGAGAATTGAATTACCATATTCCTTTGATTCTAAAATTCACCTGCTCCTATTTTGTACCATTTTTTGTTTTCAATTTTTACTTATTGATTTTTAGGTGAGGTGAGGGACACTGATTAATTGTTCAAC
This sequence comes from Noctilio leporinus, assembly GCA_004026585.1. Classification (NCBI taxonomy): domain Eukaryota; kingdom Metazoa; phylum Chordata; class Mammalia; order Chiroptera; family Noctilionidae; genus Noctilio; species Noctilio leporinus. Next base: position 158,332 of record PVIW01002644.1, read on the forward strand.
TTATTTATGCATTCATTGGTTGATTCTCAAATTTGCATTCTTGGTGTATTGGGACAGTGCTCTAACCAACTGAGCTAACTGGCCAGGGCCATATTTTGCACCATTTCTTTTAAAATCAGGATGCTTTTGCAACCAATGTGTGCAAAATCTATCCCAAAAGTATCCACTGCACGAACTGTTTTATTTACATTGACATTGGCTCGATACTTTTGGGACAGACCTCCTGCAGTTAATGTGGTTCTATTGATTCTTTCCTCTTTTCCCTCTTATTTTCCTCCTAAAAAGTTGTTTTTAAATCCTTGAGGTGTTGATACATAGGTGGTGCCTTAGAATCAATAGAACACAGTCTTGTATACTAGCTTTTTAAAGGTAGCTGAAGAAAAGAAAGATTTAATAAAACATTTTATTTTATAGACATACAGTCTCCTGATGCTGAGTATGTCGATTTGCTCCTTAATCCTGAGCGCTACACGGGTTACAAGGGACCAGATGCTTGGAAGATATGGAATGTCATCTATGAAGAAAACTGTTTTAAGTATGTGTCACTTCCATATAGATATTTTTAGAAGATGTAGTGATTTTTCTTGGTAAATAAATAAATAATGATTTAAAAGTGCAAATCAAATTTACTTTGTTAAGGGATATAGGGACATATATTAATCCAGTTCTCCTCTGGGAAAACATGTAGACATGTTTCAATAAATAAGCATTCTCCTCCCTGCCCCTTATTTTTATTGTTGACACTATTGCAGATGTCCCTATGTCCACACCATCTTTGTCCTACTCCTCCGTCCCAGCTCCCCCTTCCCTCTGGTCATCATCACATCATATCTTTCTTCTTAAGAAGACTTCAAATAGTATTAGACTTTTGTGGGAGTGTTGTAGGCACTTAAAAAAATGTTCCACCCTGGTTGGTAACACAGTGGATAAGGTGCAGCCTACGAACCCAAAGGTTCGATTCCTAGCCAGGGCACATAAGCAGGTTGCAAGCCAGGTCTCCAGCCAGGTCTGTGGCTGGAGGCAGGTGAAAGGCAACCATACATTGATGTTTCTCTCCCTCTCTGCCTCTTTCCCTTCCCTTCTCTCTGGAAATAATAAATAAAATATTAAAAAAAAAATGTTCCTTGAGTGGCTCATAGAATCTCATTTTATAGATGAGGTAACCTACAGCCAGGGAGATTTACTTCCTTTTCGTAGGTCATTACTTCCTTTTCCTAGCTGGTAGAGAATAGATTAGAATGTATAACTCATAATTTCTCTTTCTGGTGACTTAAACTTCTAATTGTGTAGCTATAGTTATTTTACCCACTTTAAAGTTAAAGTTAATTTCAGAAAAGAATTATAATAGCTAATAGCTAGTACTTCTGAGCACTCAGTATGTGCCAGGCATCGTGCTTTCAATCACCCTATCGTTATAGGCTTCACTGTTTACAGATGGAGAAGCAGAAATCTGGAAAGCTGATTTTAAGTGATTTGTCCAGTGTCAAAGATCTAGTAAGTGGAAGAACCCACTTTGCACTCTAAATCACTGAAGTGGAAGCAGTCAATCTGGTCAGGGGGTGAATGAGACATGCTTCAAGTTTATCCACTTGTAAGCCTCTAGGCTCTCTAAACAATGTGCTGTTGGTTTTTGGAAGAAATTTCTTTGTGTGTGCATGTGATGCTCTTTTAGAGATTGGAGGGAATTCTGGGAAAATCTTTGGAGTTTCCAGATATGGTGATAATATATTTCACTTTTTTTTTTTTTTTTTTTTTAAGATTTTATTCATTATTTTCAGAGAGAAGGGCAGGGAGGGAGGAAGAGAGGGAGAGAAACATCAGTGTATGGTTGCCTTTAACCAGCCTCCCGGCTAAGGACCTGGCTGGAGACCTGGCTTGCAACCTGGCTATGTGCCCTGACTGAGAATCAAACTAGCTAACCTTTGAGTTCACAGGCCTACACCAATCTACTGAGCCACCAGCCAGGGCTCACATTTCACTTTGTATAAGTCAAATATAAACAATAGATCAGTAAATATCCTTATACCAAAAAAATGTCAGATTGTTTCTTATTTTGACTTGAAGAATTTGTCTAGTTTGGGAAGTGGAAAGTTTGAATTGTTTACCCATTTTTGCCCTATGCTTCATTTAAGTTCTCTTGACTGTTACTCAGAATGTTTGGTTTACTGATTTAAGGTATTTTTTAAAATGTGAATTAAAATAGAGTCCAGCTAAAGTATTTGTTACATTTTGTATTGGTTTCTAACTAATTTATATCATGATTCCCCAATGTTTCTAAAATAGAAACATGTATGAGATGTTTAATTGAGTCTATTAAAATGTAACATATATTTTGTTCTCAGAATGTCTTAACTTACGCAAATTTGTAAAATTTAAATAATGGACATTAAAACAATCCCTATACTGTAATAATGATTCTAATAAATATTTATTTTGAGATTTAAAAGCACTTTGGTGACATGGTAACTATTTTTTTCTTATTAAAAAACACCTGTTATTGAAATAAAAAAATTTGATGGCCACAGGGCAAGCTGATGTACCTAAGATTTCCTAAGTGGAAAATAACCTACCCAGTCTGTTTTTCTTTTTAATGTTAATGGTTGTGTTGGATATTTGTGTTTTTTGCTTGTTTTTCAATTTTGAGTGCACTTTGTGGCACATAACATATGTAATGTATTTAAAAACATATTAGTGACTTTAGGAGAGGAGCTTGAGTGTTATTTTTAACTCCCTTGTTTGAAGAAGTGATTAGGAAATGACTTTCTAGCTGCTATAATGGGAAAAGGTCATAAACTATTATCATTAAAACAAATAAAACCTCTTTCCCTTAAAGCAATTAGAGAAAAGTAACTATTTTATAAGCTCAATAAAACAGTTTAATTTTTGACATCATTAAGAAACCTTCTGAGATAATTTCACTTTAACTTAAATAATTATAACATGATACATAATATATTTATATTTTATAATTTAATTCTTTTGATTCCAGGCCACAGACAATTAAAAGACCTTTAAACCCTTTGGCTTCTAGTCGAGGTGAGTAATTTATTTGCATGGTTATATTTCTCAGGCAGGAGAACTTGGGTTAGAAGGAGGGGTAAAGCAGATAAGGGTTGGAAAGAGCATTTGAGATCATATATTATTTCTTTTTCCACAGAAGTCATGCCTTACCCTTGCAGAGAAATTGGTGCATGAAATACACTTCAGGAAGGAGTATTTTTTGTAATAAAGTTCATGGCATTGGACTAATATAGGATGAAGATTAGGTTATCCAGTGTATTTATACTGGGCATTTTCACAGAATGTGTGCTCAGTTTCTCTACAATTTTTGCTCATTTTCTAGTTCAATGAATATCAAACAAACAAAAAAAACCCCGAAAAACAAAAAACAAACCAACACCTCACATGTCTTTATGTCTCATTATCATATTAATGTGTTTCATTTTCTTTTTACACTGAAGGTCTGGCCCAAATTCTCCTTCTTCCACAGAACTTTCTCTGATCCTCTTCAGTGGAAGCAGTTGCTTCTCCTTGTGACATGTTCCTCTACCATGTTTTGTTTCCTGTACAACCCTTTCCAGATAGAATCGTTTGACTATTATTTATGTATCTATTGATCTACCCTAGTACTTTGGTCATGTGAGCAACATTTATTGGTTTAATCTCTGAATCTAGAGCCTGGCACATGATGGATGAAAACTGCCCTTATTTCATGTGCTTGGCGACAACAGTAAAAATCACTTGTTCCTTCAACCAATGATTATTCACCATTTACTATGTGCTAGGCATTGTGTAGGATGTAAAATTGAAATTCACAAACCCTTATCCAGTCTATAATAAGCAGTTATAATGTATATCCCTATTCTCTGAATATGTGTCTACCAATGAAATCTTTGATGTGCTTTTAGCAAATGTGTAAGGGTATAATTTTTAAAATTTATTTGAAAAACTGATCTTGTATAGTCCATAAACAAAAATCCTCCTGGAAAGCAATGGGGTGCATCATTCCCTACATGTTGGCAGACTACTCTTTCTTAGGTTAGAAATGAAAGAAAATCTTTCTTTCTTTCCCTCTTTTTTTTTTTTTTTTTTTTTAAGGTTTTTAAAATTATTTCCAGAGAAAAAGGAAGGAAGAGAGTCAGAGAGGGAAAGAAACATCAATGTATGGTTGCCTTTCACTTGCCTCCAGCCACGGACCTGGCTGGATACCTGGCTTGCAACCTGGTTATGTGCCCTGGCTGGCTAATCGAACCAATAACCTTTGGGTTTGCAGGCCGGTGCCTTATCCATTGTGCTACCAGCCAGGGCTGAAAGAACATCTTTTTTTTTTTTAATTTTATTGTTGTTGTATTACATCCATCCCTTTTTTGCTCCCCTCTGTCCCCCTCCCCACCCACCCTTTCCCCCCAAAGTCAATCCCACCTGTTGTCCATGTCCATGGTTCCTTTATACTAGGTTCTTGTTTAAACTGCTCCCCTTCTTTGCTTCTGCCTCCCTGAAAGAACATCTTTAAACAAGGTTTTTGAGTTTATGCAGAGTCATGTGGTAACTCGTTGGAAGAAACTGATTTAATATCAGATGAAAAGCAAATTCCTAGTTCACATTGAACTCACATTATGATCTAATAAATTAATCACCCTCACTTATCTTAAAGATAAATGAGAGCAATTTAAATGTTTAAATGGTTAAATGATTTATGGTATATTCACATAGTAGAATACAACTATTAATAAATGTTGTGGAACATTTGTATTTGTTTGTATCAATAGTGATCAATAGGACCCAACTGACAATAAAAGGATGAATCACAGTTGTACAGAGAACCTTTCTTAGTCTTCAGATCTTAGAGTACAATTTTCAGATTTTTCCCTTTAAATGTCTGATGTTTTTTGGAAAAAAATAAATGTTTTATTCTTATTAAAAATAGTGATCAGTAATACATTGGGGAAAAACAGGTATCAAAACAGTATAGAAGTATGTATAATACACTTTTGTAAAACCAGTAATATTTAAATATCTATACACAAAGAGAAAGAACATTTACCAAAATGTAAATGGTGTTTATCTTTGGGCAGAGGGAGTTATGGATGAAATATTTTAATTTTGTTTGTGTGTGTGTGTGTGTTTTTAAAGATTTTATTTATTTGCTTTTTAGAGGGGAGAGAAGGAGAAAAAGAGAGAAACCTCAGTGTGGGCGGGATACATTGATTGGTTGCCGCTTACACACCCCACTGGGGACCTGGCCTGCAGCCAAGGTATGTGCCCTGACTGAGAATTGAACCAGCAACATTTTGGTTCTCAGGCAGGCTCTCAGTCCACTGAGCCACATCAGCCAGGGCCTCGTTTGTATCTGTGTGTGTTTTTTCAAAAAAACATATATGCGGCCCTGGCTGGTGGCACAGTGGATAAGGCACTGGCCTGGGAACCCAAAGGTTGCTGGTTGGATTCCCAGCCAGGGCACATAACCAGGTTGCAAGCCAGGTCCCCAGCCAGATCCGTAGCTGGAGGCAGGCGAAAGGCAACCATACATTGAAGTCTCTCTCCCTCTCTGCCTCTCTCCCTTCCCCTCTCTCTAAAAATAATAAACAAAATCTTAAAAAAACAAAAAACAAAAAATATATTTGTAATGAGCATATGTTACTTTAGTAATGCAACAGTGGTGACATTAAATAAAAATGGGCAAATGAAGATAATTTTTCAATAGTAAATGAGCAGCTGCATATAAACTGTTGAATTGTATATAATTTGAATCTCACCAATAGTCTCTAAAAATATTCCTGGATAGAGCAAAATTTTATGTCAGTCTGGAGATTTCAAAGCAATAACACAAATTTGTAGCAGAAACTACATTATAACTTTAGGATAAATAAATGTGGAGAAAGGCTCACCAGCCAAATAACCCAAAGTCCTTAAGACAATCCAGAATGCTCTCAGGTGATAGGTTAGATGTTCATCGCCTCTTAGCCCACGTGAAACCTGTCTGAGCTGAAACTACTCCGTATGTGGGCTGTTGGAGATGATGCTGTTCAGTCCTATCCCTGATAAGAGATGCAAGCAGAAGTGTATCACAGATTTTGCTAATGTGGATGAATTGATGGACCAGAACTAACCATCATGTAGTCTTATTTTTACAGAAGTGTACATTTTAAAAGGGGCATCTGGAAGGAGTTTATAATAATAAACATTTTGTTTTGTTTTACAGGGAAGAGTGAAGGTAAGTAGAATTTCTTTTTATTTTATTTTTAAAAGATTTTATTTATTTACTATTTTTAGAGAGAGAGGAAGGGAGAGAGGCAGAGAGGGAGAGAGACATCAGTGTGTGGTTGCCTTTCACCTGCCTCCAGCCATGGACCTGGCTTGCAACCTGGTTATGTGCCCTGGCTGGGAATTGAACCAGCAGAATTTCTTTATTATATGTTACATATATGTGTTTGCTTATATATTCAGATATTTATTTGGCAAACCTTTTTTTCTTTTCTTTTTTCCTGTTCAGCTCAGAGACTCAGAAGCTAATTCTTATTTATATATTTAAAATTCTGGAGTTGAAAGCACAGGTGAACGGAAAATGACTGTTTGTGCCTGGGATCAGGCAGTAGGGGACAGCCTGCCTCAGCCTCTGATAATTCACTCCTAGTTTCCTGCCCTCCATAGAAGCCAGACATTTCCCCGCCTGCCTGCGGGGTCTCACATGGGAAGGGTCTAGGCGTGATCAAAGTGTTGATTTACTCACTTGCAGGGCTTAGGCTGACTCTTGAGTGTAGGCATCACTACCAACTCTTTCCATTAACTGTAATGCTAAATTTTTATTGTATTGTAGGCTTACTTTGTCTTTTTGAGAATCCTTTTTGTTTTATGAATGAGATCAAAATGATTTTTGTTATTAAGGCCATGTGTTTAATGATGTGAAAAGACTAAGCTGTACTTAGCGTTAGTCCAGCTAGATGAAAGTGCCAAATGTGAAGTGTCACTTTCCTCTCCTTCAAAATCTTCTGAACATTATTTTTTCTTTTTCTTGTTCTTTTTTTTTAAGATTTATTTATTTATTATTTTTTAGAGAGAGGAGTAGGGAGAGAGGGAGAGAGACATCAATGTATGGCTGCTTTTCACCTGCCTCCAGCCATGGACCTGGCTGGAGACCTGGCTTGCAACCTGGTTATATGCCCTGGCTGGGGAATTGAACCAACGACCTTTGGGTTTGCAGGCTGGCTCCTTATCCACTGTGCTACCAGCCAGGGCCTATTTTTATTTTATAGACAAGGAAAATAAGTTTCAAAGCCGTTTAGCAACTAAGCTAAAATCATATGATTTGTTAGTAGAATTTGGACTCAGATCAGGCAGTTTGGCCCCAGGGTCCATGCTCTCAGCTACTGTCTCATATTGCTTCTCAGTTAACATTTTGATCATTATTAATAAATGTATATTTATAATAGGTATATTATTACAGTTTTATGTATTATTATTCCCATGCCTACTGGCTTCCTTAGCCTCTGTCTTAATTCGGGCTGCTGTGACAAAATACCATTGACTGGGTGGCTTAAACAAAAAAGATGCATTTTCTCACAGTTCTGGAGGTTGGGAATTCTTAGATCAAGGTGCCAACAGACTTGGTTCCTGGGAAGGGCCCTCTAGCTGGTTTGCAGATAACCTGCATTCTTGCTGTATTCTCATATGGTAGAGAGAGAAAGCCTGGTCGCTTCCTCTTCTTTTAAAGACACTGATTCCATCATGGGGGCCCTGCCTTCCTGACTTGAACTAACCTTAACTACCTCCCAAATGCCCCAGCTTCCCCCTGGCTGGTGGCACAGTAGATAGGTGCTGGCCTGCGAACCCTAAGGTTGCTGGTTTGATTCCCAGCCAGGGCACATAACCAGGTTGCAAGCCAGGTGTGTAGCTGAAGGCAGGTCAAATGCAACCATACATTTATGTTTCTCTCCCTTTCTTCCTCCCTCCCTTCTCTCTAAAAATAATAAATGAAATCTTTTTAAAAATTTAAAAAAGGGCCCCACCTTTGAATGCCAACATGTGGAGCTCCTGCATATGGATTTTAGGGGGTATGCAAACTTTCATCTCTAGTGGCCTAAATTTCTAGAAATGGACTTATGGGATCAAAGGATGTGGATATTTTAGGCTCTTGATACATATGACCAGATTGCATTTTGTCATTGAAAGCATGTGCTAATTTATACCCTTTCCAAACAATGTGCCAGCTAGTTTCACCTGACCCTTCTTAGCATTAAATATTACATTCTTCTCTTAAAAGTAGTGTCTCTATATTTTTAATTTGTATTTTTTATTACTATTGAGACTGAGCAATTTTATTTATGAGTTTGTATTTTTTCCTTGTGAATTGTCTATTCATATTATTTGCCCAATTTAAAAGATGTTATTATTTTTTAGAGAGAAAGGCAGGGAGGGAGGGAAAAAGGGAGAGAAACATCAATGTATGGTTGCCTTTCACCTGCCTCCAGCTGGGGACCTGGCTGGAGACCTGGCTTATAACCTGGGTATGTGCCCTGACTGGGGAGTCAAACCAGTGACCTTTGGGTTTGCAGGCTGGCGCCATTCCACTGAGCCACCAGCCATTGGCTATTTGTACAATTTTAATGGGCACTTTAGCATTTTCAGTTTATGAGCTTTTTATATTTTTAGGATATTATCTCTGTGTTGTTTTCATAGCATCCATTTTTTACCCACTTTGTTGTTTGTGTATTGCTTTTATTTGTAAAGTTTTCTGATAGATGTTTTAAGTTTTCAGATAGTCTAATTTATTGCTTATTCTCTTTGTTATTTCTTCCATTACTTTTATACTTGCTTGGTTCATTTTTTATATAAGCAACGTTAGTCAAAAGAACTACATAGTATAATGTTTGCCATCTCTAGCAAGTACATTCTTAGAATCTTTACATAGTTATTAATCATTTCTTATGCCTTCAATACGTTATTTCAAATAAACATTTTTTTATATATTGTCATGTTACACATTCTTTTATATTATTCTATTATGTTAACTGGTTATGTAGTATTCTGTCATGTTAGGCATTATTGCACCTTTTGATTATTTCAGGTTTTAAAACTTACATATCACATCATTTTTCTACAAATTATAACCCTTCCCCATTTTGTTTTTCTCCCCACCCCCCCTTTTTTCTTTTTTAAATTTTTATTCACTCTCCAAGAAAGGAGAGGGGCATGGCATGGAAAGATACACCAGCTAAGTTATTTCTTTAGAGCATAATTCTAAAAGCAGAATTACCCAGTCTATCTATACTAACAATGATCTTATTAGGTCATGTAATATAAGTGATGTTTGGTTTCTCTTAACTTTTTTTGATTAACTCTTGAAATACTGAATGGTGTATGATACCATGAGCTATATATAAGGAATACACCTTCAGTTCTACTTTGTAATTCTTATAAATTAAAAATTAATTAAAAAAGCATATAATGAGTTCTTAGTTTTCATAGCATGAACTGTTATAAAGGCTAAGTATGTTCCCATGTATTGATTTAACTTTAAATTCTGTTTGACCTCCTATAAAATACCTTATACAGGAAGTGAGGAGATAAGCTACCTAAGGAAAGGTAAAACCTTCTGAAGATTGAGCAGGAGATGGTACTTAAGCAAATCCATACCAAGACATGTTTCTTTCCTTTGGAGAAATTAGAAATAAAATTTGGACCTTTAGTTAAATAACCTTTAAATCACTGTTTGGTACAAATTTGCTGTATCTTTAAGCTTTTGAAAAACGTACTTTTTGGCATTATTATAATCTTGTGACATTTTTCTTTTAATTTCAGAGAACACCTTTTACAGTTGGCTAGAAGGTAATTGAAAACTGTTAAGCAAATTTAAACAAATTTTTTTCTCATTGTTAAAGAGACACAAATTTCATAATCCTACAAGTTTAACATGTGGCATTTCTATTTCCAAATTATGTTTTTTAGGCCTCTGTGTAGAAAAAAGAGCATTCTACAGACTTATATCTGGTCTACATGCAAGCATTAACATACACTTGAGTGCACGGTATCTTCTACAAGGTATGTGACATTCACTTTTATTCTCTTTACCACTCTTATTTTCAGGTGTTCTTAACATTTTCTTGATATTTACCTGAATGGAACAAAGGTGACTTTACTGACTATTAGGTAGAAAAAATAATTCATTCTTGAATGATAGTAATCAGGAATATAGAAACTAGAGGTCCTGTAAGGAAGGAGAAGCTTGGCATTATCTTAGCTCTTCATCATCTTGTAAGAAGATGCTCAAAACTGTACGCATCTCTTTGTCTCTTGGGAAATGTTCTTTGGTTGTGAAAATCAAAATAGCCTCTAACAGCGCAGTTTGTTATCCTTTCGATACTACTGTATCAGAACTCTTTATCTGTGTGCCAACTTCAGGCCTGGAGTTAATGGATGAAAGCATTTTGTGGTGCTCTTTATGCTTTAAAGAATGCTGTTGAAAAATGAGAATATGGTTGATTTGTATCAGCATATTTCCTCTAAAGTATTTTTTATGTTTTAGAAATAAAATATATTAATCTGAAGACTTTAAACTCATTACTAAATTCAGACAGTCATTTTTTAATTGTATATTTTGGTTTTATGAATGTATTCAGAGATTTCATTTTTTTATTAAACCTGATTTCTCAGTAAAACATTTAATCTGTTGTTCTTTTATAGATGGTTTCTAGAAGATAAAATATTCATATAGAACTATTAAAGGCTAACTTATGAAAACCAGTTTTCATGGTTATATTTTAATATAAAATGAAATTCATTCCTATAGGCATAAAAAACCTAATGTAAGTAAAATGAAACTTAATTTTAAAATTCAGTTTTTAATAATTTAATTCTTCCTTCTTCTTAGATACCTGGTTAGAAAAGATATGGGGACACAACATTACAGAATTTCAGCAGCGATTTGATGGAATGTTGACAGAAGGAGAAGGTCCAAGAAGGCTTAAGAACTTGTATTTTCTCTACTTGATAGAATTAAGGGCTTTATCGAAAGTGGTACCATTCTTTGAGCGCCCAGATTTTCAACTCTTCACTGGGAATAAAGTTCAGGATGAAGAAAACAAAATGTTACTTCTGGAAATACTTCATGAAATCAAGTAAATTATGTATTAGCAACTTATACATTAATAGAAGAGTGACAAGTGGTATCAAAAATTAAATTCTTAAATATATAATATAGAGAAAGAAAAACTTTTACAAATAATTAAAAGCTAATTTTGATTTGTTTTTGTTTTAACCTGGGTATTAAAAGGCATACATACATACATACATATATATACGTACATACATACATATATATACGTAGGCAATATACGTATATGTTGCCTTTCACCTGTCTCCAACTGGGGAACTGGCTGGAGACTTGGCTTGCAATCTAGATATGTGCCCTGGTTAGAAATTGAACCAGCAACACTTGGGTCTGCAAGCCAGTGCTCAATCCACTAAGCCACACCAGCCAGGGCTATTTTTAAAAAATATATGTTATGCTGTTACAGTTGTCCCAAATTTACCTCTTTGTCCCCTGTGCCTGGTACCCGCGCTCCCTCCAGCAACCCCTCCCCTTACTTTATGTCCATGGGTCATGTATGTTAAGTTCTTTGGCTTCTCCCTTTCCTGTACTATTCTTAATATCCTCCTGTCTATTTTGTTCCTGCCCATTATTCTTACTCCCTGCCTCCCCCCCCCCCCCCCCCCCCCCCCCCCCCCCCCCCCCCCCCCCCCCCCCCCCCCCCCCCCCCCCCCGTCTCTCCCCTCCCCCTCTCAGTTGATCATCCTCCAGATTATCTCCACATCTATGATTCTGTTCCTGTTCTGGTTGTTTGTTTAATTTGTTTTTGTTTTTAGGTTCAGTTGTTAATAGTTGTGAGTTTGTTCATTTTAATATTCATAGTATTGATCTTCTTTTTCTTAATTTCATGTTATAAGGGCTCGGTGATGATGAACTCCTTTAGCTTTACCTTGTCTGGGAAGCACTTTATCTGCCCTTCCATTCTAAATGATAGCTTTGCTGGATAGAGTAATCTTGGTTGTAGGTCCTTGCTTTTATCACTTTGAACACTTCTTGTCAGTCCCTTCTTACCTGAAAAATTTATTTTGAGAATTCAGCTGATAGTCTTATGAAAACTCCTTGGTAGGTAACGCTCTTCTTTTCTTGCTGCTTTTAAAAATTTCTCTTTATCTTTTAACCTTCGGAATTTTATTTTTTTAATTTAAAAAATTTTTTAAATATTTTATTTATTTTTTAGAGAGAGGGGAAAGGAGAGAGAGGCAGAGAGGGAGGGAGACATCAATGTATGGTTGCCTTTCACCTGCCTCCAGGTACAGACCTGGTGGAGGAGACCTGGCTTGCAACCTGGTTATATGGGTGTGCCCTGGCTGGGAATCGAACCAGCGCCTTATCCACTGTGCCACCAGCCAGGGCCTAACCTTTGGCATTTTAATTATGTGTCTTGGTATGGTCCTGTTTGAGTCCAACTTGCTTGAGACTCTATGCTTCCTGGACTTGCATCTCTATTTCCTTTGCCAGATTAGGGAAGTTTTCTTTCATTATCTTTTCAAATAAGTTTTCAGTTTTTTGCTTTTCCTCATCTCCTTCTGGCACCCCTGTGATCCAGATGTTGGTACATTTAAAGTTGTCCCAGAGGATTCTAAGCCTCTCCTCAATTTTTTACATCCTTGTGTCTTTCTGTTTTGATTGTTTATTCTTCCTTTTGTTCTGAAACATTTATTTGCATCTTTGCTCTTGGTTTCTTGTATATTTTTATTTCACTTTGTGTAACCTTCATTTTTACTCTATTCTTTTGCCAAACTCAAGGAGTTCTCTGAGCATCCTTATCACCAGTGTTTTGAACTCTGCATCTGATAGGCTGGCTATTTCTGTTTTGTGTAGTTCTTTTCCTGGGGTTTTGTTCTGTTCTTTCATTTGGGCCACATTTCTCTGCCCCATCAACTTGGAGGCTTCCCTGTGTTCATTTCTGTGTTTTAAGCAGAGCTGCTTTTGCTCCCTTAGTAGTGTGGCCTGTGCAGTAAAGGCTCCTGTAAATTGTGTGGGGCGGAGTCGTAAGTAATTTTCAAGGTGGGGCAACCTGCTTCACTGCTTTGTGGCTCGCTGTAATGGGGGAGCTGGATGGGGACAATGCCATTGCCTAGCTTCTGGAGATTTCCCTGGCCTTGTTTCCAGTCACTTCACCCACTTCCTGTATGTGATTCAAGCCCTTCCAGCTGCTGCCCTGGGGTTTGCTACATTCTAAGACCATGTGGGTCTTTTAAGCAGTGAAAATCTAGCAATTTCTTCCACACCCTGTGTGGGTGCTTTAAGTGGCAAAAATCCAGCAGTTTCTTCCACTGCCCCAACCAATACTGGTTTTTATAGCCAGAGGTATCTTCTTGATGTGGGCACCTTGGGCTGTGTGTTCTGGCCTGGGACTGGGATCACTCGTTCCCAGGGTATTTTTATCCTGGGATAAAAATATTTATCCACCACACGTGAATGTGGGACTGTCTGTTCTGTAGCTGCCACCACCACCACCACTACTTTTCTGTACCACCCCACCTCTCCTACCTGTCTGGATGAATGTGGCTTCTTGAAATCATTGGTTGTTGGACTTCCATATAGCTTATTTTTCTGACAATTATGGGGGGGTATTTGTTTTTTGAGAGCTGGTTGTAATTCTCTCTATGATTGTATGAGGAGGTGAAGGGTTGTCTACCTGTGCCTCCATCTTGATCAGAAGTTAAAGGCATATATTTTAAATTTTAAGCATTGTTCTTTTAGTACTTAGATACCTGCATTATTTTCACAGTTAGTTGAACAGGTTGGGTTTGAGGCCAAACTTTAATTATATTTTGCAGTTAGCTTTTGGATTTGAGGGTAAGATTTTATTTGGAGTCATCAGAGTGTTAATTTTACTTTATTTTCTACTCTTAATTATGTGATTCATCACTGCCCCACAAAATGTTATATTAGAACTTTTAACATTTCATAGTAAATGAAACTGTGTATTTTCTGTTTTAAAATGCAGGTCATTTCCTTTGCATTTTGATGAGAATTCATTTTTTGCTGGGGATAAAAAAGAAGCAAACAAGCTAAAGGTAATTACTTTATACCTTAATTTAATTTTTAGATACGAACTCTTATGCAGGTATGAATGTAAGCCCATGCTTTTATACTTAACAATAAATCTTAGTATACATCCTGCAATTATAAGACAAATAGGAGTCATGATGTTTCTTTTCCTCAAAAAGAAGGAAGTCCAAAGATAGGTTTGACTTACGATCTAGTTGGTGTTATGTTCAAAATAACAACTGAAATCTGTGTGCCACTGTACACTTTATAAATGGCTTATATATTGATCATCCCAGGTAATAAAGAGAAGCTATAAATTAAAGAGATCTAGAGCATGAGTGGAAGTATTAGCCTGTTTTTGGTTGAAGAAAATTCTGAAAATGGTTTTGGTTGAATTAAAGGATCCTCTTTAAGGGGAGAGGGCACAGCATTTTTCATTTTGTTTTTAGATTTTGTTTATATTTTTTTTCAATTTTATTGTTGTTGTATTACATCCACCCTCTTTTTGCTCCCCTTCTGTCCTTCTCCCCACCCACCTATTTTTATTTTTTAAAGGGATGCAAGCCCTGGCTGGTAGCACAGTGGATAAGGCGCCGGCCTGTGAACCCAAAGGTCACAGGTTCAATTCCCAGCCAGGGCAACATAAATAGGTTGTAAGCCAGGTCTCCAGTCAGGTCTGTGGCTGGAGGCAGGTGAAAAGCAACCATACATTGATGTCTCTCTCCCTCTCTGCCTCTCTCTCTTCCCCTCTTTCTAAAAATAATAAAATAAAATCTTAAAAAAAATAAAAAATAAAAAAACATTAAAAACAAATAAGAGAAGCAAAGGGTGGGAGGAAGAAGGGGAGAAAGACATGATGTGCGAGAGAACATCAATCAGTTGGTTGCCTCTCACATGTCCCCAACTAAGCACCTGGCCTGCAACCCAGGCACATGCCTGACTGGGAATTGAACTGGCGACCCTTCAGTTTGCATGCTGTGCCCAATCCACTGAGCGCCACTAGCCAGGGTACATTCTTTTTTTTCATTCATCTTACTCGAAGGGAATGAAAGGCATTTAGGAATGCCAGCAGGCAGATGTGAAAGAACAGAGATCTGATACCCCACAAACTGGGATTTGGTATTTGTCTTGCCTTGCCTCTTTTTGTTTGTTTATTGATTTACTTGTTTGTTTATATATTATTATTTTAAAGATTTTATTCATTATTTCCAGAGAGAGGGGAAGGGAGAGAGGGAGAGAAACATCAGTGTATGGTTGCCTTTCACCTGCCTCCAGCTATGGACCTGGCTGGAGACCTGGCTTACAACCTGGTTATGTGCCCTGGCTGGGAATTGAACCAGTGACCTTTGGGTTTGCAGACCAGTGCCCATCCACTGAGCCACCAGCCAGGGCCTTGTTTATATGTTATTTAAAATTTTTAAATTACAGATGATATACAGTAGTATATTAGTTTAGGTGAGTAATTTGCCTTGACTCTTAATAGAGGTATAGCCTCAGGCAACACCATTTTTGTGTCTATTTGCATTAAAATACTACAAATATAAAATAATACTAGGAAAATATTTTAAATTATTACTAATATGGAGAGCCTGATTTTTGTCATTAAAGGGAGAGACAGCCCTGATCCTCAAGGGATTTCTAGCCTATTTGGGGACTCAAGTAAAATTATATTACTGTTCTCTGTTACAAAGCTATAGGTAAGTAAAGGCAGGTGGCCTTCAGGGACATTGGGCTTGATCTGGTTTCATGGGGATATTTATAACACTGTTCCTCTGTCTTTGATTCGTTCTGTAAGGAAAGAAGCTGATTTTATGCAGCTTGCAAGCAAAATAATTTTTGCACTTAGTTTTTTGCTGTTAGATAATAGTTATTTTTGGTCTCCCACATACCTCCTACTTAAAAGCATTCTTGCTGGAAATACTTAACTCAGGGCTTATGTAACCTCCCAAACAGCTTTCAGGAACTTAGAAATGAGGGGGAGGATGCTGTAATTAGACTTTTCTCCCCCTACTATTTTAATATTTTCTTTATTTTTAGGATACTTACTGGATTATCGGAGAGGGTTTCTTACTCTGTGTGTATTGTGCAAATTAGAAATCTTTCTCCCAGTGCTTTAATTTTATTAGAACTGAAACACAAGGTTGATGTCCTACTATAGCATTTAACAGGTATTTTTTCTGAATTCTTTTATAAGAGTAAAACACAAGACAACTTGTTAATATTAGCAATTTGCTTTCTTAAAAAAGTAGTTTATGGTAACAATGTGGATTTTAATAGTCACATCGATAAGTTCATTTAAAAACCTCTTGTCTCTTTTATACTCTCAGTGTTTGGTTAGAAATAGAAGACTTGCATGAAAGAGGATTGTTTACTACTCAAACTAGAATATGATATTACTTAAAGGCATATAAAACATTTGAGAATTGGAAGAGAATTGTTTTTTTAGTCAATTGATTTCATTGAATATAAATAACAGCATATAACCACAGCATGTTAGGTTATTCTGTTCACTGACTATAATTTTAAGAGTTGATCTAAAAACTGTACATAAAGAAGGAAAATTTATAAGTGATGTAGATTCTGGTTATTTTAAGGATCATAAATTTTCTAATCTGAGATAACTCTGGAATATACTCAGGATATTGGACATTGATTTTTATTTGTAGAAGACACAAGGATTTTTCTCTTGTTCTGAGTTAGTAAATTTATAGCTTATGAGTTTGGTTCTAGCATACTAAGTTCACATAAGCACTTGGGCTTGCTTTTCATTTTGCATTGCTATTTTGGCTATTGTAAGAGACTGTGTTTACTCTCTGTATCATATACAGATTTACTCAAGAGCTGCCACTTTTAAATATTTGAATTAACAAACCTATAGATTCAAATACTGAATTTAGACAGTGTCTACAATAAGTAGTCTTTTACAGAGGCTTTCGTTCTTTACAAGTATGACTCTCCCCCCGCCACCAATTTTTTTTTTTTTTGGTTGGGAGGCCTTAAAACAACAGAAATTTAATTATCTCACAGTTCTGGAGGCCAGAAGTCTGAAATCAAGGTGACAGCACAATATGAGTCTTTTAAAGTAAAAAATTTTCAAGGCCTTTCCTCATGACAGCAACATTTTAACTATCTATTAATTATGAAAATATGATTGTCAAAAAGCCACTATACATTTAGTAACACTTTTAAAGTAACAGTTGTGTTTTATTGATCATAACATTTTTATCATTTGGAAATTTATAGTGCATACATGTGAGCTATTTATTTTGTATACTGTCTGTATATACAATGCTTGTCTACAAATGGATTTTGTAGGCTCTTATAACAACTATTAAGTCTTCCAGTCTTATAGGATGGAGCCTCCACTTGAGAGTAATTATACTACTCTGTTATGAGTGTTAAAGTATGATTTTTCTTTAATTCAAAATTAAGCATAAGTTTAAAGGAAACCTCAAATCAAATCACCAAAATCATGAGTAATATGAGTAATATTACTGAGTAAATAATTACAAAAAATAGATTTAAAATAAGGATTACCTCTTACTGGGCTCAGCCTAAAAGGTACAGAAAACGCAAGAGAGAGAATATTGCTAACATAGGGTAATAACTAATAGTACTAATTGGGGCTCATATTAACAGAAACTTTGTATTGATAAAGATACAGAATCTGGGATCCTATTAAAGATCTTGCACATGTTACAGCTGTTTCAGAGTCTCAACCTGAATGAAACATCTAGGGAAGGATGGAATTGAGTAAACCAGAGTGAATTGAGGTTTGCTTTGAAAAGTAGGTTCCAATCTTTGGTGACTTATTCCCATTTTAGATTGTTGGTCCTATTCTCTTCTGGTTGAGCCCAGAGTATGATTAATCATATTAAGAGAAAAAGAAAGAGAAGGAGAAAACACTATAAACATTATATGCTCCCCCAGTAATAAGTCAGTTGGTATACTGGATGTTCTATCTGAAATGTATGTCTAATTTCCCACCTGTGGCATTGTAAACTGATTCCAATGTAAGTCCAGGACAGAGGGAGTCACTTGAAGGATCAAGTAATAATTACCTTTGGAGTAAACGAATGGTGTGTTCTTGGCTTCCTTTCTTTTTTCCTTATTAGGATGAGCTGGATGCCTGTTGCCCTATTATAAACAATATAATACCCGAATGTTCAAACATATATACATATTTGTTAAAAGTAAAAAAGCAAAAAATTTAGAATGTTCCATTTTACTTGTAATGGTTTCTTTATAAAACTTGGTGAAGGGTACATGGATGTTTATTATATTCTCTATATTTCTGAATAATAACATCTGATTGTTTCATGTAATTAATACCACAAAGAGGGATTTAATTATTATGTAGTCAAAGTTTTTTTATTTTATTTTATTATTATTTATTATATTTTTTTATATTATATTTCAATGTATGGTTGCTTTTCACCTGCCTCCAGCCACAGACCTGACTGGAGACCTGGTTTGCAACCTTGTTATGTGCCCTGGCTGGGGAATTGAACCTGCAACCTTTGGGTTCGCAGGCCAGCACCTTAACCACTGTGCTTCCAGCCAGGGTCTATGTAGTCAAAGTTTTTAATTTTTTCTCTCCCTTTCCCTTTTTTTTTTGTAAATGAGACCATTCAATCCCTGTCCCCTATCTCCCAATATTGACATATATTTAATAATCACTCTCTACAGAATACCTCATAAAAGGCACTCAGAAAACACAATTTTATTAAATTGTTTTTTAGGAGGAATTTCGACTACATTTTAGAAATATTTCAAGAATCATGGATTGTGTTGGTTGTTTTAAATGCAGACTGTGGGGAAAGCTTCAGGTAAGCAAATTATCTCATTTCTATTTTTCATTTATCCTTTGTACAAAGACTTTCCTGATTTTTTTCTTTTAAATTTCTATTACAGACTCAGGGTTTGGGTACTGCTCTGAAGATCCTGTTTTCTGAGAAACTGATAGCAAATATGCCAGAGAGTGGGCCCAGTTATGAATTCCATCTAACCAGACAAGAAATAGTATCATTATTTAATGCATTTGGAAGGTTAGTCTAAATGTATTGAAATTGTTTCTTCTAGTCAAGTAAGTCTAATGCAACATGTGTACTCTCAGATAAAATTGGGTAAGGAATATCCTTTATGCTAAAACTATCTCACTACAGAATTCTATGATCTTATAAATTACCCTAAGTATATAGACAAAATCATTACATGATTTTTTAAAAACTTTTAAAAAAAAAGATTTTATTATTTGTAGAGGGAGGGGAAGGGAGAGAGGCAGAGAGGGGGAAAGACAGCAATTATGGTTGCCTTTTACCTGCCTCCAGCTACAGACCTGGCTGGAGACCTAGCTTGCAACCTGGTTATGTGCCCTGGCTGGGGAATCAAATCAGTGACCTTTGGGTTCCCAGGCTGGCGCCCTACCCCCTGTGCCACCAGGCAGGGCTGATTTTCTTTATCTATTGACTTTTATAATCATGATTAATTTACTGATTGGAATTTAATATTCATCTTACTGAATTTTTGTATATTTTTTTCTAATTATTTAAAAGTCATTATTTTGCATTCCCCACATATTTTTAAAGGCCCTAGAAAAACTCATACTGGTTAATATAGATGTACATGTAAAATTTCTTTGTGAATTCACCATTATGTAAAAAGGTCAATAATTCTTTAAAAAATAATTTCATAAAAATGACTGGCAGATAAGCTTGAAAAAAGGCCACTTATATTTATAAAACTTAACATGTTGTTGACCAGCAATTTTATAGCAAAAGCTAATGCAAGTGCAAACACCAGTGAACTCCCTGTTAGTCAAGGACGTTTGGGCTTGAAAACATGAGTTTGTAGCCAGTCAAGAATGTGTTAAGTATAGATGCATTTCCTTTTGGCCTGTCATTTGTAAGGATGCAAAGATTTACAAAAACTAATATTTTCTGATAAACAATTAGGATTTAATATTTTGGGTTTGAAATAATTGACCTTCAAAATTATTCTGTAGTACACAGAAGATGGACAGCTATTTCATTGAGTACTCCAGCTACTTTTTTCATGGAGGAGAACAGAGCTAATGAACAAACTTTACTTTTTGTAAAATTAGTGAAAACAATTTGATCACACGTTTACTGATCTCATTCTTTTAAGTTCAAAAGCTTTGGTTCTTTGTATGTTTATTAGAGATGATATATTGATTAATTTTCAGTACTCATATACTTATGCATACTTAAAATGCATGTTTTAATGCTTATGTACTTTATACTTTAAATACTAAGCACATGAATATACTTAAGAATAATTAAAATCCCCAAGTATTCTAACAATTTTGTACTTGGTAGTTCTGTAATTTTAAACTTTAATACTAAGTTATGAATACTTAAAGATAATAATTTTCTGTGCAATGCTACCTTAGTTTTACCACATCAGGAAGAACTAAAGTATATCAAAATAGAATAAATGATTTACGCACCTTTAAATTTGTTGAAATAGATTACTTAACATTCTTTTTCTGTGCTCTAAAAATGCAAAGTCAATAACTTAAAATAGTTATTTATGATAGTTTCTGAGTGAATTTTTTTTTTTTTGTTACAGAATTTCTACAAGTGTGAAAGAATTAGAAAACTTCAGGAACTTGTTACAAAATGTTCATTAAAGAAAATGAGTTGAAATATGCCTGTTTCTGGACAATGGAGGTCAAAGAGCGGAATTTTATTCAAAAGCATAATAACAATGACAGTCTTAAGGCAAATATTTTATAAAGCTGCTTTTGTAAAAGGAGAATTATATTGCTTTAAGTAAACATTTTTTAGTTGTGTTAAGTCTTATGTATAATATTGTAAAATTTATATTTTGGTAATGGGTACAAATTTTAAAGCCTAATATTGAATAAAATCAGGATTAAATTCTTATATGGTAAAAGTAAGTACATGATGTTTTAAGTTTCTCAAACTAGAATTTTATGTAAGATGTAATATAAATAAAACTATGGCCATTGTGACCAGTGTTAAATAGAAAAATGCTAAGGAGGTTCATGGATAACAGCCTAAAACTTTTCAATACATTTAGAGTTAATTGATAGAGAAGTAAAAATACAGAATGACCAGTTAAATTTGAATTTCAGGTAAACAAATAGATTTTAATATAAGTATGTTATATGCAATATTTGGGAAATACTCATACCAAAAAATTATTTCTTTTCACAGTTCAAATTTAACTGGTAGTCTTATGTCTTACCTGGCAACCCTAAAATTATGTTGGTATGAAAAAAAAAATCACTTTAGAACTATATTACTATTTTTTTTTGGCTTGTTTTAGTTTGTAGAAAGACACAGTAACAACTGAAAGGTATAGGGATTTCTAAACACTGTGAAAAGTGGAATAGATTTATATATTTATTCTCATAATACTTTACCTAGTACTGAATAAAATTTGGGAGAATTAAAAATTTTTATATTATTTCAAATTTACAGGAAAGTTTCCAGGATAGTACAAAGAATTCTTTTACCCAGATTCACTAATTGTTCATATTTGCTTTATTTTTCATGCTTTCTCTAAGTGCACATATTATTTTTTTCCTCAGTCATTTTAAAGCCAGTTACAGAAATCATGATCTTTCAACCCTGCATACTTTAGTGTGTAATACTGAATAACTTATTTAAAATAATTTTTTTTTTTTTTTCAGAAAAAAATCTGGTAGTACAATAAGCCTTAGAATAAGGAATCATTTCAAATTTCAATCTAATGTTCCTTTTGAGTTTTGTTGGCCTTTTAATGTTTGGTATGTAAACTCATAGTGTATATAATTTTTTGTTTTTTTTTGTATTCACTTTTTTCTCCCTTAAACTGTCATTTTGGGAGATTTAATTAGTAGAAGCTCTTCAATGATAAAAGTATTTGAAAGGGTTTAAGAATTGATATCACATGGTAATTGTAGGTAAAAAGAAATTGTGTACCTCAAAATTATGTGCCTCTTCATACGTCTTAGTAGGTAAACTATGTTGAGATGTCACATTATTAATAAAGTAGGGTTTATTTATATAGTGGTTTAGAAATGCCTTTTTACACTGCTATATACTTCTTTTTCTGTGTCCCTAAGGCCTGATATAGTAGTACCAAGCACACAGTGGGTATACAATAAATATTTGTTGAATGAATGTATGAATATGCATTCTGTATATTTTAAATGAACAATCACAACAATATGTGTTGTATTTTTTTTTGTCCCCTTATTTGAATAGGGCAGGAAAAGAAAGACTTAACTTTACTAGTTAAGTCAATATTCTTGGTGGCTCAAAGGACTATGAGATAAGCACCATATATTAAAATTAATGGATTTATATGGTAATTTATCTGTATACCTCTCTCATGCCTCTATCCCCTTTTTTTAACAGCCAATTTTGTTTGAAAGAATAATTCTATCTTCACTTTGTCATCTCCCACTTACCCTTTAACTAAAATCTGGCTTTTGGTTCTGCAGTAGTTATTATCAATCTTTTCCTTTGAAGTTTAAAACCCCAGTTCTAAATCCAATGTTCAGTTCACAAGGCTTTTATTTGACTTTTTTTTTTTTTTTTTTTTTTTTGCATTTAACTGTGTTGACAGCTCCTTCTTTAAAAAAATTTTTTTTAACCCCCTGATTTCCTTACATTCTTTCACTTAATTCTGGATGTCTCCTTTTAAGCCTCTTTTCATTTATGCCTTCAATGTTATTCCTCAGGCTTTCATTCTTGTTCTCTTAATCACCACCACTTCTCATTTTTGGATAATTCCAATTCAGTCATTTCTAAATCCATATCTTTAACCCAGACTTCTCCATTCATCTGTCTTCTATGTGTCTTTACTTGGAATCAGTCTCCCCCAAATCTACTCTTATGCCTATGTTCCTTACTCTGGTTAAATTCAGAACCATTATTATCTAAATGCTCTTGGCTCACACCTCTCCTCTGTTTTCTTCCTATCCAATCAATGTCTAATGAATTTGATCAGTGAATTTGATCTACATATCTCTGATACATCACTGTGTTTCCATATTCATTGCTCTTAACTAAAGAACTACACTAACCTGTCTGCTTATACGTAGGTCATCTCCTCTAATTTTGCTCCACTATGCTACCAGAGTGGGTTTCTCTAATGTGGACTCCCAATCCCACTTGCCCCAATCCCCACGTTCTGATAAAATGGACTTAGGCTTCTTCAAATGCACCATGGTCAGTCCCCTACACCTTGGTGCATGCTATTCACTTTGCATCAAGTGCCCCAGCTGCCTTTCCCCACCTGGAAAATTTCTGTGTATCTTTGCAGGCCCAGCATAAAGCATCACCTCTGTGGCTCTCCCTTGCTGCATCCAAGGTGAACCATAACTAACTTTTTTTATTTTTATTTTTTGATGTTACCACTGTAATTACAACCTACCTCTATTGTGTCACTTAATTGTACTGTATTGTTTTTTGTTTAAGCATCTTTTCCTAAAATGTGAGCTCCTTGAGGGCAGGAAAAGGAACTTCTTCCATTTTTGCATGTCCACATAGCTTTCTGCATATGAACCCTTAATAAATATTTGTTGAATAAATTGCTTTTAAAATGACTTTATTCTATTAGAGGCCATATTTCCAATATTACTTACAGCAAGAGTCATTAGACTACCAAAGATCTGTGGACTTCAGGAGGTCAATAAAGATCCTGAAATTGTATTCAAAATTTGGTGCAGTTTTGGCAGGTTATGAAAGGGGTTTATTATGGAAAAACTAGATCTCTTCTTTTAGGAGAAAAATTTAACAGCAGTGAGGAATTTTGTGAATAATCAAAGAAAAGCTGCCCAGGAATACGGACCAGATGAATTTATTCCTATTTAAGATTCTAAGGGAAAGGAGAGAGATGTTGTAAGTTATTTCATATAGGATTTTTCTTAATGTTATCTAGTATCATATTGGTATTTTTATTTTAAAAATATTTTATTCATTATTTTTAGAAAGAAGGGCAGGGACAGAGGCAGAGAGGGAGAGAAACATCAGTGTATGGCTGCCTTTCACCTGCCACCAGCCACGGACCTGGCTGGAGACCTGGCTTGCAACCTGGTTATGTGCCCGAACTGGGAATCGAATCAGCAACCTTTGTGTTCGAAGGCTGGCACCTATCCATTGAGCCACCAACCAGGGCTTTCGTACTGGTATTTTAAATTAAAGTGTACAATAGTTCCATATCAAATTAGTGTATAATACGAAGAGACATGATGACTAGGTGTAATTATAAACCCATAGCAGACTATCATTTATAATTCCTATTTTTTCTTTGGTAGCACCAGGGTTCTTATCATTATATAATAGAAACTCATTTGGTATATAGTTCATTATGAGAGATTAAGAAAACCCAGACCTCCAAAAAAAGCACAAACACTTTTATTTTAACAGGAGTGTTTTGTTACAATTGAGTGAAACAACAAAAAAATACATTCATTGGCCACAGCTATATTTTCACCAGTTTGAAACTGATTATATAGCTGAGAAACACTGTTAAACAATAAAAAAGTCAGCTATGCATAAAAAAGCCACTAGCTATTAATTACATCTTTCATAAAACTACAACCAGCTATAAGGAGTGGTGAGAGTTCAAAATGAATGACCACCCAAATGAAATTATAAAAACAAGTACTGCTAATCACTGTAGAATTAATTACACACTTAAGCAATGAAATGCACTATTCTAATTAATAAACCAAAAAGGAAGGTTTGAAGTTGTCATCATGTGCTTCAGTGCAGGATGAACAGGGAATTGGTAGCCCTTTGATTTTATGAAGAACTCCTTTCAAGACCAAACTTAAAGTGCTCCTAGTGCTTTGGAATTTTCAAGCAAAAACTGGGCCAGAAGCTTATTTTCTTTGTCTTTGGTGATGTATTGTGGGAGATGTGTATAAAGAGACAAATGTAAGAATTCAGGTATCTTACTTTGTGATAAGAATGAATTTATAAATCTCAAATTTGAAAGAATCAACTAATAAGGCTGAAAGAACCAAGTTATTTTATCTGAAATATTTTTTTAAAGTTATCTTTGCTTGTCTGGTCAAACAGGAACATTTAGGGAAGCCTGCCTAGAAAAAATTTACTTCATTTGAATCCAAGGGTTAACAAGACAACACAGATCTTTTCAGATAGCTCTAGATAATTAGATACCTAACATTGTTAGGAAATAAATAGTTGGCATTTTGAAAAGAAATCTAATAACTGAAGTTATAATCATAATATACTCAGGTGCATAATACACTGGCATGAAAATACCAAGGTTAACTCTGTACTATAAATATTTAAATAATTTGGTTAAAATAAAATACCTTGTAAACAAACCTAAGAAACGTAACTATAGGTTTATGTGTCTGATTGAATTCAAAGTCATTTAATAAAAAGAAGCAATTTCTTTGGCTGTGTACTAGCCTCCCAAAAGATGGAAAGCATTAAAATTTTCATTTATTCCTTGGGGTTTCACCTACCATTAGTTACACTTTTGTGAAGTTACTATATCAATTATTAAAAAGTTGACAGGTATTTTTAAGAGCAGAAATAAAACATAATTTTTCTAATCAAAATTAGTTCCAGTTCTGAAGAAACAGATCAGCAGACAATTGTATGAAGTTAGGTTTCTTTAAGTATGTTGTGATGACTTCCCAATGTTGCCTGTTCCTTGGCATCTTGAGGTATTCAGCATCTCCTTTCAATATGGACACTGGTAGAAAGTGCATTTTAACATTCTCTATTACCTTAGCCTACCATATATATTTTTAGATTTGGGATAGGACATTCAAGATAGTTTTAATATAATTCAAAAAATATTCCAATATTATTAACCACTGGATTTGTACTTACCTACTTAGTACCTTCACATCAGTTTGCTTATTTATCTAGTGTTGGAATTAATTTTAAATTCAATTTGGCTTTGCCCATATACAAGATATAAAAATGTGAAAACTAAAGGAGGTCTTATGTCTTACAGAGTATTGCACTTGAGTTCACTGCAATTATGTATCATGATTTAATTTACCTGAGGACAATCCTGATTTTCAGATAAAATCAGCTATGTCTGGTTTCAGCTAAATCAAATGCTTTTGAAAATGTATTCATGTTTTAACTTAGAATTGTATATTTTGTGAATAATTCTTAAATGCATCTGCAAACTTGTTTAGTCCCAAGAAGTTTCTACCAAAATCTCCCTATGCAAAAACCACTATTGCTTTCTTGAAGAATCATGCTTAAACTACTATATATATCTTAGTCATTACAAAATAACCACTTGACCAGTTCTACTCAAAGTAGCCACATAATTTTCACTAGTACACTTTTCTTCTTGAAATAACTGCGGCTTTCCAAAGAACTCTGCTGCTCATCACTGTAAAGATTTATTACTATCATTTAAAAAGTGATTGCTTGAATAATTTCAGTTGGTATTTATGATCATGCTTCAAAGAAGTATCTTCAATAACATTTTAGTATATTTTTAAAAAAAATAATACATTTTTATGTCTTAATTCTGTGCAATTTTCACACTAATAATTTTATTGGGTAGGAATTCCATATAGAGTACACCACTGAATATACAGGCTTTGATTTTAATAGGAAAATTGCCTCCTAATTTGTTGAACAACGTAATATCCCAGGGTGAATACTGGAGTTATGACTTTGGGGACTGCAGTGTACTCTCCAGAACAAAGATAAAAGTGCAAATATGCATTTGATGTTCCCAAGTCAAGATGTATGGAGGCCATCAAGTGCCTTAAGATCTAATCTATCTTCTCCCACTCCAAACGTTCCATTTAACTTCATTTTACTATGAAGAGATCAAAGTTATAGCCATGTCCTCTGCTGAATACAACCAGATTTCCAGGTCTTGTTTTCAGTTGCAAAGATAATGGAATGTTTATGTAGATGGCATTTGAGCATGTTGAATATACACATTCATGATAAACAATGAAAGAATCACAACTTGGTAACATCAGTTTTGTGGTGTTACATATAAGCCACGGTGACTGTTCAAATCTAAACTACTACAAGTAAAGAGCAAAGGAGCAGTGTCTGTCATAGGTCCATTCAGGTGGGGAGAGACCGTATAACTGTTGCTGCCACACCCTGTCATGGTGCCATACCAGCCCAACCCTTGTGAATTTGATAAACTGCAACAACAACAACAAAAAAAGCCATAGGACTGTGGTCAGTATATAATATAGGTCACATTGGCATTTTTAGTTTTCAATGAATTTTATAATACAGTAAATATCAAATATTGAAATAATGTAACTTTCTATAAAATTTAATGACTTATACCTTTGATTCTATATCATATATTACAAAAGAATGAATAGATATCACTCAGAACTAGAACTTGATTATCAGTAATAATGGTGCATATTATATACGAGGCTCTATTCTAAAACATTTGGTATACATATGTAGAATTATGTATACATACACTTAATCTCACAACAGTCCTATATGTTCTATTATTATTCCTATTTTACAGATGAAAAACAGGCTAAAAAATTGGGTTAAGAAACTTGTTGAGATGAAGTATTGATTATAGAAAATGCTCAAGAAAGCTGAAAACATTATGTATGTGTATATTAAGGCTTTCATTTTGCCCTGATACATAACTAATGGTATGAATTTGCAATTATTTTGGAATAAGGAGGTCACAAAAAGATTTCCTATCGCATCTAAGGTTCCCAACAATTTTCAAGGGTTTCTCTGTGGACTTTGGATAGTACTAAAGATAAAGGAACATAATACTCAGTGTAACAGTATTTCTTTCTGCTGACCAATGACTGCCAGCTTTGAACCAAGGAGGCATCCTGAAATGAATTGGTACCATTTCACCCAAAAGGCTTAGAGTCCAATGATAGTTCTTTATAGTACAGGTCCCATCATTGGTTTAACATCTACTACTCTAAGCTTCAATATTAAATGATTTTATTTATTGATACATATCCCTAAATCACCTTTTTCACATTCAGGTTAAAGCTTAGATTTGTTCTTTTTAATCTATTTCAGTACTAATTAGTTCATCTACCTTCCTTCTCTTGAACTTCCCAGTCTTGGCAGGTCATCATCACTATCATATCGTCTTGGATTGTCAAAAAAGTAAGCTCTGGAACTATAACTGTGACTATTTATCATGCCAGCAGGCACCTGTGGAAAAAAGTATTAGCATATGAAGATTTACTTTTTTTAAATGATTTTTAATTCATTGATTCTACAGAGAGGGGTGGGGAGAAAACATCACTGTTGTTCCACTTAATTATGTCTTCATTGGTTGATTTTTGTTTGTGCCCTGATGGGTGACCAAACCCACAACCTTGGCACATCGGGATGACACTAAAAACAACTGAGCTCATTGGACAGGGCCTGAAGATTTACTTTTCAACAAAGACAGGGGACTGGGATATATTAGATAATGCTTTTAGTCTTAAAATTTGCCAAATATAGAAAATCAATATAAATGTTCCATTATTTTTAAAAATAAGGAGAAGCGGTACTGGGGAATATTATATCTTACCAAATTCTGGTTCAATCTCTGTGCCCGGAAAAACAGTACCACTGACCATGCTGGCACATGTTCCCACAGAAAGAGGACCATTCCAAATACTATATACTCTTCTCCACTTACGTCTTGTATATGAGCCTATAAATAGAGTATGGCAGAGCAATTTTGAAATCTGTTTTATGTATAAGCAGTCACCCTTCAAAATTAAGTTGCTTCAGGTAGGGTAAGTTAAAATATATCAACTACAAACATATAAAACTCTGATTTCCCATATTTTGTGGTTTCTCATGTAATGATATTTATCAAAAGGATATAAAAATGCACTGATGTTAAGTAGAAGAAAAAGCTATTAACTTTCAACACATAAATTTATGAAAATATTTTTAATATATGGATAATATGAAGTGATCTCATTTAGTCCCCCTAGTTGGAAGAGGTTTATAAAATAGACTACTGGTTCTAGCTGCTCCATAGGCAAATAGCACTTACAGTCACACCTTAGAGAATGTAGTATGTAAGTTACTCAGCTTTTCTGTTACTTACAAATATGCTTTTGAGCCTAAACTCCATATTGAATTTGTTTCTACTCTATTAGATGCAGGGAGGGAGGAGTGGGAAAGAGTGAAGAGAATCTGTTATGTTGAAAATTCCTCTGTTGAAAGGTAACTAAAATTCTGATGTAAGGGGATTCCAGGATTTCTTAAATTCAATACAAAGTTAATATAAAGATATGACATGTAATATGTCAATATGTACTTTCAGGAAGAATATGGAGAATGATGGCAGGCTAACTATGCATAGCTAGTATTTGGGAATTGCTACAACAAACACCTGACAACCAAGGAACTATGAATGCTCTCCCATTATCAAGACTGATAATGCCAGATTTTCAAAAAAGTCATTACTTAAAGTCATTATTTAGGTTATATGTACTTCTTGGGTAAGATAGAATTAATTTTATCCCAACAAATTAAAGACATAATCATATCCAGTAGCTTATGACAGGCCATCAATTTACCTATAGATATTTAAATACAATACTTTCAAAAACTAGTAAAATGCATTTATGACCAATACATTTATGACACTATTAGTGTTACAAAAAGAAATACAAAAAGAACTCCTTTGGGAATTCTCTCTGAATAGTAATTTCAAGTGCCACATGTAAATGAAGATTTTAAACATAAAATTTAAGTATGGTTATTGATAGTAGAGATTCTTTAAAAGTGTTTGCAAGTCACTTAAAATACTTTCCTACGTAAATCTAACTGCATTATCCTATTGTTAGATTGGAGATACATGGTAGGTACTTACCTTATCTGAAAGATTATCCCAGCCATAATTAAATGGACTTTCTAATGTATCCTGAGATATGGTGATCACCACCAAATTATAACATGCTCTTGAAGAATAAAGAAGAATAACTACAGAGCCTACGACAACAGTCTGGCACAGAGACATACCCTAGAAGAAACAAAAATAATTGTCACAATACTTTGCACATTTGTTAAGACAAGCTATTCACCCACCTATAATAGTATAACCACCTGTTGCAACACACTCCTAGAAAACACTGAATGAGTGCCATTAAATAAACTTTATTATCTTCCTTTATAATTCCTACTATTAGACTACCCTGTTAATACAAGTAAGTTCTTTGCCAGCTTGCCCAATGGCATGTGGAAGATTTTTTTCTCTCACAATTACCTCACTCCCTTAAGTAATATATGAATAAACAAGCTGATAAAAGATATTTTATTATTGATATTAATCAGAGTAGTTTAGTCATAATGAGAAAAG
This sequence comes from Noctilio leporinus, assembly GCA_004026585.1. NCBI lineage: Eukaryota > Metazoa > Chordata > Mammalia > Chiroptera > Noctilionidae > Noctilio > Noctilio leporinus. The sequence goes on from PVIW01002644.1 coordinate 188,735, forward strand.
AATGGGGAATAAAAGAAGCATTACCCCATTTGACACACTTAATTTCCAGTAAGATAGAAATTAGAACAGAAACATAGCACCTATGCTATTTGCTTCATTCTCTTAGATTCCATTAGTTCATGTTAATCCCTATTAATACCATTATGCTGAAGATAAAATGATGTAGGTGCCAAGTGTACTTTCAAAGCCATAATATTAAGGCTTTTCACCGATTCCCAACATACAGAAAGAGCCCTTATAATTTAGTGGTTCTCACCTGGAGTGTGTATATTGGAGAGGAGTGTGGTATCAACTTTTGCAGGAATCTTAACGTGGGGTCTGTATTTCAATACAATTGGTTTATTTTGTAATCCTATTTATTTTATGCATTAAAAACATTATCCTGCCCTGGCTGGTAGCACAGTGGATAGGGTGCCTGCCTGCGAACCCAAAGGTCGCAGGTTCGATTCCCCTGCCAGGGCACATAACAAGGTTGCAAAACAGGTCCCCAGTCAGGTCTGTGACTGGAGGCAGGTGAAAAGCAACCATACATTGATGTCTCTTTCCCTCTCTGCCTCTCTCTCTTCCCCTCTTTCTAAAAATAATTACATAAAACCTTTAAAAAATATATTAAAAAATAAAACAGAATTAAAAAACAAACAAACAAACAAAAACATTATTCTGAGAAGTGACAGAATTGCCTAAGAGATGCACTGCAAAAGCACCTAATCTGGTGTTGTAGAAATTTGTGTTTTGGTTGTCTCAATGATTAAGCGGCAGTGATGGCATTTAGCATCCAAGGGCCAGGAATGACTTTCATACTTTTCAGTGTCCTCCTGGACATTCACAAAGATGAAAAACCTGTTTATGAAGACCTGAGCAAAAACTAATTCTGTTACATTGTGCAGATAAACAAAATATATGTTTACATAGTTTTAAAAATATGTCATCATTCCCAGAAACACATAATAATATATAAATTGAGGGAGATTTATCTTTTGTTCAGAATTTTGTCAAGAATGGTCGCATATTTCAGAAAATCATGAAACTGCAGCAATACTGCTTGTGGTAAGTAAGGCACCAATGCAATACACAATACACATGTAATAGTCTGCATTTGCAGCAGTTCCATTCACAGTTTCTGTGTATAGATACAATCATCTGAGTACTGCATTATACCCCCAAATTTACATATTAAAATATTTATTAATTACTTTTATTTTCCTTTTCTATTACAATTAAGGTAATGACATTGAATTTTTGAAATGTGTGTAGGTTAAACACTGTATTAATATCAGGATGGAAACAGTTCATTAAAAATGTTTGTGACTAGAAGGCTGCAATGGGTTTGGTAGGATTAAGAACCATTATTATAAATAACTTCCCCCAGGCTGGTGGCTCAGTGGAATGACTCCGGCCTGGGAACCCAAAGGTTGCTGATTTGATCCCCAGCCAGGGCACATAACCAGGTTGCAAGCCAGGTCTCCAGCCAGGTCTCCAGCCAGGTCCCCAGCTGGAGGCAGGTGAAAGGCAATGATACATTGATGTTTCTACTCCTTTCTTCCTCCCTTTCCCTCCCTCTAAAAATAAAGAAATAAAACATTTTTTAAAATGTTTAAATAACTTTCTTATAAGGCCATTACATTTTAGAGGTGTAAGAAGAAAGAGAACTAAAAGATGAAAGATTAAAATATGTTAAATATGTTGGAATAGTAACAGAGTACCTTCTCTGAGCTAACCAACTACCATAACACAAAGCACTACATGTGAAATGAACTAAAACCTTAGCAATATTAAAATTTTTATAAACCCAGGATAACATTTTTACAATGTGCAATTTTATTTTTGTGAATCTAAAAAAAAAAACAAAACCCACTCTTAATAAAAACAGCGGCTAACCTAAAACCAATCCAGATCTTATTTTAAAAGTACTACATTATTAATGAAAAGTTAAGCCTTGGTTGGTAGCACAGTAGATGAAGCGCCAGCCTGAGAACCCGAAGGTCACTGGTTTGATTCCCCAGCTGGGATACGTAATCGGGTTGCGAGCCAGGTCTCCAGCCAGGTCTGTAGCTGGAGGCAGGTGAAAGGCAACCAGACATTGATATCTCTCTCCCTCTCTGCCTCCCTCCCTTCTCTAAAAATAATAAATGAAATCTTAAAAAAAAATGATAATTAACTAAGTTATAACATTATAGTTAAATGTTCTAAGCATTACTATCCTTTAAAATAACCACAAGTTTCATAGTCACTGCTTTAAGAAATAAAATATCAGCTAAAAAGTCATCTTTCATGAGAGACTCTGCTTATACTTAGAAACACTGTAAACACTTTTTAAAAGGTTGTGAGAAATGAGCAAAAAGTCAATAATACCAAAGCAATTAATAAAATAAAATTGCTTCCAAATTACATACATGTAACAATATAAGTTCATTGATTTAGAAAACAAAGCAAAATTTTTCCTGTACAATAGAGAATCACAAAACAAAAAATAAGGACTCATCAACGTGGAAAGTATTATCAGAAGTTAAAGAAAATCTTCCTAAATGAACAGTCATAACAAACAATTCTACTCTCTGGATCAATCCTCAAGGAATAATTTTGACTTCTTCCATCTCTGACACTAATATACCATTGAAAAATTCCATATTTTACAAGAGGAGTAAAACTCACTCCAGTATACGTGCATATTATTAACACTTATTTGCATATCATTACTAGAGTTCAGTCTTTATTTGCAGGTGTTTTTAGAATGCAGATAGAAACCTCGACTGACCATTTGAACTTTCACAAATGCGTACACCCGTGTAACCCAAATCTCTACCAAAATAGCAAACATCACCATTATTCCAGAAAGTTCCCTCTTCCCCAAACCTGAAACAAATACTCTCCTGCTTTCGTTTTTACCACAGGGTAGTTTTGCCTACTCTAGAACTTCATATAAATGAAACTGTAGAAAACAAAGTATTTGATAGGTTTTATTCACCGAGCATAATGTTTTGAAATTCATCCATGTTGTTGGATGTATCAGTAGTTAGGTTTTTGTATTGTTAAGGTGAATAATTAGGGCGACTAATTTGGTTTGCTCAAGAGTTTTTCAGTTTTAGCACCGAAAGTCCCACATCCCAGAAAACTTCTCAGTGCTGGGCAAACCAGGACAGTTAATTATACTAATTCCACTGTATATATAATTAACTTAGTTTATATGACTATTTATCGATTTTACGTTTTGTAAGTAATTTCTATGAACATTCTTATACAACTCTTTCTGTGGACATGCTTTTGCTCAGGTAAATACCTAAGAGTGGAATTGCTGGGTCATATGGTAGATGTTAATGTAAGTTCAGCTGTATAAGAAACTGCCAGATATTTTCCCCAAAGTTAACACTTCCAACCAAGTATTAAGAGTTCCAGTTGCTCCACATCTTAGACAGCATTTGGAGTTGTCACTCTTTTTTAATAATAGCCATGCTGGTGGATGTGTAGGAGTACTTTTTGGTTTTAATTTACATTTCCTCGATGACTAATCATATTGTGCTTGTTGACCATTTGTATATCTTTGTGAAGAATCTATTCATATGTTTCAACACATCTAAATTGAGTTCCTTTTTTATTATTGAATTGTATTTTTATGTATTGAGATCTCTAAGCTGGAAATGAGTCCATTATCAGGTATATATGTATTGCAAATATTTGCTTGACATTTGTGGCTTGCCTTCAATTTTCTTAATCTTGATTTTTGATGAGAAATTTTAAATTTTAATTAATTCTAATTTATTCTTTAAAAAAATAAGTCTCAGGGTTTAGAAAATTTTTTTTGTTTTTTAAAGGTTTATTTTTAGAGAGAAGGGCAGAGAGGGAGGAAGAAAGGTAGAGAAACATCAATGCATGGTTGCCTTTCACCTGCCTCCAGCTACGGACCTGGTTATTTACTCTAACTGGGAATCGAACCAGCAACCCTTGGGTTCACTGAACCACACCCACCAGGATAATTCTAATTTATTCTTTTGTGATTATTTGCTATGACCTAAGAAATCTTTATCTAAACCCAAGATGTAAAGATATTTTCATCATTGCAGTGTTCTATTGGAAAGTACTATTAAAAAAAAATTAATTTTATTGTTGTAGTACATCCATCTCCTTTTTGCTCCCCTCTGTCCTCTTCCCCACCCATCCACTCCCCAACAAAGTCAATCCCACATGTTGTCCATGTCCATGGTTCTTCCATACTAGGTTCTTGTCTAAACTGCTCCCCTTCTTTGCCTCCTCCTCCCCACTCCCTCCCTTCCCCCTGCCCACTGAAGGCCTATTCACTGTATTCATATATCTGGTTCTGTTTTGCTTGTTGTTTGTTTTGTTCATTATTGTCCTGTAATGGGTGAGATCATATTGTATTTGTCCTTCACTGACTGGCTTATGTTCATAGCAGCACTATTTGCAATAGTCAAGTGCTGGAAACAGCCCAAGTGCCCATCAGTGGATGATTGGATCAAAAAACTTTGGTACATTTATACAATGGAATACTACACAGCAGGAAAAAAGAAGGAACTCCTAACCTTTGCAACAACATGGATGGAACTATAAAGTATTATGCGTAGTGAAATAAGCCAGTCAGTGAAGGAAAGCACCATTTTTGAAGTATATTATGTCTTTTGCTTTTACATATAAATTTTAGAATCAGTTTGTCAACTATTTTAAAAACCTCTTTTTAGAATTATGATTGGAATTACATTGTATCTAGAGATCATTTTAGGAAGAAATGCCATCTTAATATTAATGCAACTTCCAATCCACAACAATGTTTTTCATTATTTTGGGTCTTTAATAGCTCTTAGCAATGTTTTGTAGTTTTTAGTATAGAGGTACTGCTTATATTTTTAAATATTTATTCCTAAGTATTTTGGTCTTGGTACTATTGTAAATGGAGTTGTTTATTGAATCTCATTTTTAATTGAGTGCATCTCATTTATATATATACACACAATATAGTTTTATATTTTGACCTCATATCCTGAGAATTTCCTTAATTCATTTATTAGTTCTTATAGTTGTTCAGTAGATTCCTTAAGATATTCTACATAATCATGTTAGCTGCAATCAGAGACAGTTTTTACTTAATTTTTATACCTTTTCTTTTTTCTTTATTGTAATATTGAATAGAAATAGCAAGAGTGGACATCTTTGCTTTGTTTCCAATCTTAGGGATAATACATTCAGTACTTTAACCATGATACTAATTGTACGTTTTTTATAAATGTCTTTCATTAGACTGAGGAACATTCCTTCTATTCCTTATCAGTTGAGAGTTTCATTGTTTTTTAATCATGAAGGGTGCTGAATTTTGTTAAATGTGTATTCTTTATCTATTCAAATTATTTTCTTTGTTCTAATGGAGTGAATCACATTGATTTTTTTTTGAATAATGAAAAGAAAACTGTATTAATATGATTTGAGAAGCTGACAGAAGGTAGTAATTAAATGGTGAATTTTCTGGATGTGAAAGGAAAAAAAATGTACACATTGATGGTTACAGAACAGACAGGGGGATGTTAAGAAGAACAAAGGAAAAAAAGAAGCCAAAGAACTTATATGCATGACACATGGACATAAACTAAGGGGGGCATTGCTGGAGGAAACGGGGTACTGGGTGGAGGGGGGTCAAGGGGGGAATATTGGGACAACTGTAATAGCAAAATAAATAAAATATATTAATAAAAAAATTAAAAAGGACATGAGGAGAAAAAGTCACCTATTATTTACACAGGTATTTAACATTTTTGTTGCTCTTTCTTCATTAAGTTTTATTTTCTCCTAGTGCTGTTTCCATTCAGCCTGTGGAACTGCCTTTAGTATTTATTTTAGAACAAGTCTTGGTTTTCCTTCATGTATTTATTTGGTCTTTATTCCTGAATGTTATTCCTGGGTATAGAGCTTTGGGTTGTCACATCATTTCTTTTAGCACTTTAAAGATGTCATTCCAGTGTCTTACCTCTGTGTTTTCTGATAAGAAACCTGTAGCCATTTGAATATTTATTGTCCCACAAGTAATATGTTGTTATCTCTAGCTGCTTTCAAGGTTTTTTCTTCATATTTGGTTGCAGCAGTTTGATTATGATTGATTTTTTTTAATGTTAAACCAATGTTGCATTCCTGGGAGAATTCCTTCTTAGTCATGATGCATTAGCCTTTTTATATGTTGCTTAGATTCAGTATCTATTAAGTATAAGGGATACCAGTTTGTAATCTTTATCTGTTTTGTAATATCTCTGCCAAGTTTTTGTATCAGAGTAATGCTATTCTCCTCAATAAAACACCGTAGGAACTGTCCTTCTTCTATTTTCAAAAGAGTTTGTATGAGCCCTGGCTGGTTTGGCTCATTGGTTGGTGCTGGCCTGTGAACCCTGAGGTCACTGGTTCAGTTCCCAGTCAGAGGACACATAACCAGGTTGCAAGCCAGGTCTCCAGCCAGGTTCTTAGCTGGAGGCAGGACAAAGGCAACCATACATTGATGCTTCTCTCCCTTTCTTCCTCTCTCCCTGTCCTTCTCTCTGAAAATAATAAGTAAAAAATCTTAAAAAAAAAAGTTTGTATGTATTGGTGTTATTTCTTCTTTAAATATTTGATATAATTAATGACATCATCTGCACCTGGAATTTGAAGAAAACTTCCGATAAAAAAATTCCATTTTTAAAAATAAACAAAGGGCTATTCAGATTTTGTTTTATCTTCTATCAACTTTATTTTATTTTTTATTTCATTATTTTTAGAGAGAGGGGAAGGGAGAGAGAGGCAGAGAGAGAGACATCAATGTATGGTTGCGTTTCACCTGCCTTCAGCCACAGACCTGACTGGAGACCTGGCTTGCAACCTGGTTATGTGCCCTGGCTAGGGAATTGAACCTGTGACCTTTGGGTTTGCAGGCCGGCACCTTATCCATTGTGCTACCAGCCAGGGCCTTGTTTTATTCTTAAGTAATTTATCTATTTCATTTAAATTGTCAAATTTACCCATATTGTTCATATTTCCTTTTTTCACTGTCTCTAAGATCTATAGTGATAATTTCTCTTTCATTCATGATATTGGTAATTTGTATTTTCACTTTATTTTGTTATGTACATTAAATTTATTGATATATTCAAAGAATTATGTTTTAGCTTTAATTTCTTATATTTTCTGTTTCATTGGTTTCTATTTCTATTTATTATTTCAGTCCTAGTTATTTTGAGCTTGCCTCTTTTTAAAACTTTTTAAATTTTCCTGATTTTATACCTTTTCTAATAGAGCAATTAAGTTACTTTTCTCTTGCACTATTTTAGCTCCATCCTACAAATTTTGGTATATTGTATTTTATTATCTTTCAGTTTGAAATATTTTCTAAATTCCCTTGTGATTTCTTTTTCCCATGGGATAGCTAGAATTATGCAAATATTTGGATTGTTTTAATTATGTTGATATTTACTTGCATCGTACCCAAACATAGCTCTCTGATTACAATCTTTTCATTGTATTGATACTTGTCTTATGGTCCATTTATGATTTATTTTGATGACCATTTCAATGCTCAGTTGAAAGAACATGTGTACTCTCCAGTTGAGAGTCAATTATCTTGATGGTTGTTGATAGTACTGTTCTGATTTCTGTTTCTACTTATTTTGTTTGATCGATTGTTGAAGGTGGGCATTAAAATCTCTATGTGGAATTATTTTCCTTTTTACTTTATTTGGTAAGGCCTTCCCACCCCTTTATTTCTTACTACTTCGGCTTACTGTACACATTTAAGATTTTTATATCTTCCTGAAGAAATGTACTGCTTTATATTTGATAATATTTTTTGCTTCCTGACAAAAGGTTACCTTCTTATATCTGGAAATACTCTTTGTCTTGTAGTCTATGTTATCTGATATTAAAGTGCCTCTTCATAATCTCTACTTTCATGTAATTTATAATTAATAGTTAGCAGATAAAATAAGATTGTTTCCAGTAGTGATAACAGACATGAAGGAAATGATGAACAGTATGATAGAGAGCAACCAAGAAGAAAATAAGTTATTTTGATAGCGTGGTCAAAGAAGGCCTTTTTCTGAGGAGGTGACTTTTGAGCTGATGACACCTGAAATATGAGAAGAAAAGAGCCACTCCAAAGCCTATAGTTCATAATCTACAGGGATCTTTGCTGGCAGCAGGTGCAAAATCCATAGGCAAAATGAACTCATCTTGTTTGAGGAACAGGAAAAAAAATGGTGTGGTTGAAGTAGAAGGAAGAAAATCAAACTAGAAAGATCCTAGAATAAATAGGCAGATCCTATCAGTTCTTGAAAGTCGAGGGAGGGAGTTTCTCTTTCTTGCTTACTAAAATGAGCAATCACTGAGGATTTAAGTGAAAAAACAATGTGATCTGATTCATTTATTACTAGTATGCAATAACTTTGACCTACACATGTCAGGTCCTTAGAGCTTTTGGACTAGTAGATTCTGATGGCCTCTGGTCTGGCGATAAACATGGACTTACACGGAGCTTTCAGGAGATTTGGCATGCTTTATTGCAGGTGGCAGGTTTACAAATACAGCAGCGAGGGTGTTGGTGTCCCCCATGCCCAGTTATCCCACCCTTATCACAGTTGCACTTAACCACCATATATATATATATGGAGAGAGAGAGCGAGAGAGAGATACTAAATGTCCAATACCCACTCTCCTTTGCAGGCAGCTGGGAGGCTTGGGTGAGGGTGTCGGAGATCCATGCACAATTTGTCCACCCTGCATAGCCACAGCCCGCACAGCTTACAGTAAGGGCATCTTATATAGACAGAATGAAAAGGCAGTGTACCCAAAGGTGACACCTGCCTGCTCAGGGCCAATATGGTGGCCACTCCTGGGGTCAGTGTTCCAGGGCTCTGGGATAAGATTAACTTCAAGGCTAGCTAGTTGGGAGACTCCAGCAGAAGGGCCAGCCATATACAGGGAGGAATAGGGGATCAGCACCGCCATCCTGACAACACCCTTAAAAAGGTGCATCCTTATGCATAGTACATTAGCTTCCATCTATTTATTGTCAAACTTATATTTGTCTTTATATTTAAAGTGTATTCTGGAAGCCAGCCTATAGATTGGTCTTGTTTCTTTAGAAACCCATTTTTCTTGTCTCTGCTTTTAAACAGGAGTGTTTATAGTCTGTTAACGTTTAATAAGTTTGGATTTAGAACTTTTTACTATTTTTTATTTGCCCCTCACATGTTTTGCTGTTGCTATTGTTTGTTGTTTCTCTATCCATCATTTCCTGTATTCTCTTGGGTTAATTGAATATTTTTTAAAATTCAATTTTAACCTATCTATTCGATTTTTAACCATACTTTCTTTGTTTGCCTTAAGTGGTTGCTATAGGGCAGCAATTCTCAATGTGTGGTCCAGGGACCTAAAGATACAAATAATATGATTTTAAAATATTAAGATATTTGCCTATTATACTTCCATTCTCTTTTGAATGTACAGCAATGTTTTCCAGATGCCACTTGCTATATCATGATGTCCACACCTTGTGTGCATGTATATTCTTGTTTTCTAAAATATTTGTTATAATAAAATTATGGTATAAATATGTGCATTTTCAGAGATTAACGCAGCTTGTTTTCTGTACTTTTACTGTGTTCTTGATAGTCTTCTTTGATTATATCTTCTATACCTGCTAAAACCTCATTATCATCCAATAAGTAGTTATTTTGAAAACCTAAAATCCTCCTTGTGACCCACATGAAAACATAAGAATAGGTACACCTTGTAGGTCTGGGGTTTTAAAGAATTTTCTCCAAAAACTTTTTAAAAATCTTAATTTGATATTAAACTCATTTTATAAGTTAACCATATTTTATTCTAAACATTTTTTTCACATTTAAGAATAGATCACAGCTCAGGAATAGGGAGTTTTTAATGGATGCAGAGTTTCTGTATGAGATGATGAAAATATGGAGATGGACAGTTGTGATAGCTGCACAACAATATGAATGCACTTAATGCCACTGAACTAAATACTTAAAAATGGTAACTTTTATGTTATGCATTTTTTAGCACAATAAAAAGTATCTTTTTCAACACAATGCTCCCCTGTTTACCTCGAAGATGCTTGAAAAGATTAAAGTTTTAGAATTCTCTAACTCAATAAAGAATCACCTCAAAGGAACTGGGTGAAATGGATTTTCTGTTTTATCAAATGAAATGTAATGAGAACTATCTTTCAACAGGCTTTATAAATGTTAATAATTTACCTTATTGTGTCTTCTGCAACAGAACATTTCTGAATAGCATTGTGGCCTTATCATTTTGAGACCAATAATTCACAATTTAAAGCAAAGGAATTGAAATGTTAAATGTGGGTGTGGTGTTTTTATAAAACCACACATATAAAAGCCATTCAAGTATTTCACAGGCTAAGTTATTATACTGCATTGACTATTAAAGTACACACAATAGCTGAGAGACCAGTAAAGCCTTATGTGGTTGATATTGCTGAATGCCTGGTGGATAGAAGGTTATGGCACTGACAATTTCCAATAATACAAAAACTTACTGATTTAAAATTTTAACTGAAAACAGAGTGATTTAATATCTGGTCCACTGAATTATATTTAGTCTTATAAATAAATGACTTTCATGTAGCAGGACTAATTTCGTGTGTATTCACCTGGTATCATTATCTGGTATCTTCTTGAACTAGTCATTCAAGAAGATATTCTTTTATATTAATGCCTGAGGAATACAAGTGGTACTGAAATAGTCAAAGTTTTGAAAACTCTGCTTATTCATCCTGGGCCAACTGTGTTAATATTTTCACTAATGGCACAACAACAATGGTAGGTAAAACTTCTGGGCCTTAGCATAAATCAAGGCAGTGGTACCAAAGTGTGCTGTATTCTTCACTACTATGCACTTCCAGTTAAAAAAGAAAGTCAGTTTCACTTAAGAATATACATGATGTAAAAGTATTTTAAAAATATTGACCCTAGAGGGTGTGTTTATTTAATACTCTGTGACATGAGGTAGGATGTGCACTTAAAGCAATTCTGCTGCATGCTGAAATATACTGGTTGTCTTGAAGAAAAGCATTTTTGTGATAAACTTGCAAGCTGAACTCACCACTGATTTTCATGGAACACCATGTTTTGCTTAACAGCTAACTATGGCTGACCAACAATGGTTATTCAGATTTGGTTACTGGGTACACATTTTTTAAAAAATGAAGTGAACCTACCATTTTAAAGAAAACATTTGACAATATTTATTGCCAATGATGAAATATGAACTTTCACATAAAAATAAGAATTTTTAAAAATTTGTAAGCAATTTTACCTGCTATACAGCAGTTATACAACTGGCAGCATACCAAAATCTAAACACTTACCTAATGAGATTGCTGGTGATAGTAACAATTGTCATTTTGGATATTGTCAATGAAATGAATCAACTTTTGAAGATCTGTGACCACTCTTTTCCAATGATCAATGCATATTACAGAACCATTCATAGTGTAAGATAGACAAATGATGAGTACAAAAAGTTCATTAATACTGTTTTTAGATTCCACATGGTAACTAACCTTTAATAAACCTGCACTTCAGAGGTTTGATGTAGTATTAAAGAAGAATATCCACAATTATCTAAAAGGCTATTAAAATGCTCCTTCATTTTCCAACTAAACGTATGTGTGAGAATAATTTTCTTCATATACTTCAACTTAACCAACATATCACAACAGATTGAATGCAGAAGCAGACATGAAAATCTAGCTGTCTTCTACTGTCAGACATTAAAGAGATTTTCAAAATGTAAAACAATGTTCATCTACTCACTATTTTTGCTTTTGAAAAGTTATTTTTCATAAAAAACATTCATGTTTGCATATACTGGACTTATTACTGCTACTTTAAATTAATAGTCTTAGAACTTCTCAAGTTTTAGTTCTAATAATGTATATACATGTAGATTCAATCAATACAAATAGAAGCTCTTTGGAGTCCTTACTAACTCTTGGGAGTGTAATGGAGTTTTGAGACCAAAAAGCTTGAGAACCACTGTCCAGGGCTTATAATATATATATCATACATGTGTTATATATATTATATAATATATATATATCCTTAAAATTTCAGTTTAAGTAATAGTTAATATTGTAACACTTGATGTAAAATATAAGAACCTTGAAACCATATAGGTCCATTTATCACCATCTTTTATACTAGTTGTTTATTATATACAGAATTATACATTATGTATACCTACATATGTATGCCTATAATTTTTGCTTTTCGGTTATATTTAAAGAAGTTAAGAAATTATTTTACCCAATATTTACAATTTCTTGTGTTCCTCATCCTTCTTGAAAAACTAAAATTCATGCTGCTTTTATGTCCCTTCAGTCTGTAGAATTTTCTGAGAATTTCTTATAGTACAACAGGTCTGCTGGTAACTAGCCTTCTTTGTTTTCTTTTATCGTAAGATATTTTTACTTCTTCATCAATCTTTAAGAAAATTTTCAGTGGATATAGTTGACAACATTTTTCTTTCAGCATTTTTTTTTTTTTTTCTTTCAGCATTTTAAAGATCTGTTTCCATGTCTTTGGACCTCCATTATTTCTGATGAGAAGTGAGTAATCATTTGAGTCAATGTTCCCTTACATATGGGTAATTTTTCTTTGCTCTCAAAATCTTCTTTTATTGTTGGTTTTAAGTACTTTGACTGTAATGAGTCTGAGATCTTCTTTATATTTATCCTGATTGGAGATGCTGAGCTTCATAAAAATTTACATTTCTGTCTTTCATCAACACTGGAAAATTTAGGTCATTATTCTTCAAATATTTTTCCCACCATATTTTACTCCCCTTTTTCTTTAGGCAGTACAATTATACATGGTTAGGCCTTGAGACCCTACTCATTATATTATCATCTGGCCCCAACCTTCCCTGTTCTTCAGACTGAATACTTTGTATTGATTTAAATTCACTGACTCTTTTTTCATCTCCTATATGCTGTTAAGCCCAAGTGATGACTTTTAAATTTTAATACTAAATTTTTTTATTTAAAAATTTTTTAAAGATTTTATTTATTGTTTTCAGAGAGAAGGGCAGGGAGGGAGGAAGAAAAGGAGAGAAGCATCAATGTATGGTTGCCTAAAACCTGCCTCCAGCTAAGGACCTGGCTGGAGACCTGACTTAGAACCTGGTTATGTGCCCTGACTGGGGAATTGAACCAGCAACCTTTGGGTTCACAGGCCAGTGCCAATCCACTGAACCACACCAGCCAGGGCTTAAATACCGAATTTTTAATTCTAGAATTTCTGTTTTTCATAGCTTCCATACCTCTTGAGATTTCCTATTTATTCATCCAAGTGTATTTTCCATTACATCCTTGAGCAGGTTATAAAATCTGTCTGATAAATTCAACACTTAGGTTGAGGAGGACTGCCTCCAATGATTGCTTTTGAGTTTTGCTTTTGATCCTGAATCTGAATTAAAATTTTTCTGCTTCTTCATATATTTAATGGATTGTGTTCTGGACATTGTGAATATGTTTTAGAATATCTGGATTCAGTTACTATCCTTAGAAAAGTATTGATTTTCTTTTACTTTGGCTAGGCTCAAATCCCAAACTGTTACCCATGCACGGATAGCAGCTGAAATTTCAGTTCAGTTCCTTTCTCTCTTGCTGTGCTGCTTGGAGCCTCTGTCCTGTACACGTGTAGTTCAGGTATCAGATTAAAATTTTGCAGTTTACAATCAGAATTTGGGGTTTCTTCTATCTGATTATCTTCTTCCTAAGACATCTCACTCACTTTCCATCTGTGGTAGTTACTTGAATTTTGTCTTCTGAATTCTTCACATAAGTAAAACAGCAGGTTGCTCTTCAGGTTTTGGCTGTCCCATGGAAGGGACCTCCCCTCAGGCTAGAAGCTGTAAAAAACAGGAAACTCACTCAGTGTCATTTCTTTCTTCTAAGTGGTCGTTCTCCAGTGCCTTCAGTGCTTTTTATATTTTGTCCAGCATTTATCATTGCTATTTGTAGAAGGTTGGTCCAATAGAAGCTACTCAGTCATTACCAGAAGCAGACACCTGCACGTATTTTTTGAAACTATGTCAAGAATGCTATTTCTATTTTGGAATTAAAAGGGCACATTAAGCATCAAAAATAAAAAACCAAAGTACTAGCCTCAATTAGTAAATTTAAAAATATATTTTGACAATTATAAGGCCTAAACAGTTTCAAAAATAGTTTCATGCTGTTAAGATACAATGAAATTGGTACCCTGGCTCCTATGGCTCTATCATTACAGAGGAGATGGCTATTACTGCGTAGACTTTCTGGACACAAAACATTTTTTAAAAAATTGAAAATGCTAGTCTAGTAAAGGAGTCTAGAGTATAACAGGAAAGCTACCTGAGTTTAGGACTCGATAAAAGTTACAAGCCCAAAGCTATAAGCAATTTTTCAAATAGGATTGGCAACAGACTAGGAAAAAAGGTTTGGGGGTGTAAAAACTGGAGCAACAAAGGAAACAAACTACAGAAGTGCTACAGTTTAAGTTGGATAAAGTAAATCCCAGTAATTCAAGAAACAAGTAACACAATATTGGAAAGGGGGCAATCACATCTATTATAGAGGATGATGCAGCCTTGATTTCTCCACCATCAGCCTCCCCAAATTCTGGTTAAGCCCAACTTCAGGGTGGTGGAAGAGAAACATTAATAGTATTTTAGCTTGCTTCTTTAATTATGGTCTAAGTTACTACAAATGACTGCTTTAAGTTTTATAGGGTCAGCTGATGTGTGTGAAGGATCAGAAATAATAGCTCAGTGGAATGTTACTGTGTTTTTGCAAGATGCTATTACTGCCTCTCATCCCAACAGATGAAGTACATGGATCAAGGGTTGAGTGAACATGGGGCAGAAAGGTTTCTGTAGTAATTAAAAGTGTTGGGAATTCAGGAGAGAGGGAGAGTGCATTATTTGTAAATGACTCCCTTGGCTGGGAGACAAGCTGATCTTGAGCATCAGACAAGAATTCTTTTACACTCTTGTCCAAATATAAAATTATACATGTCTCTGATCAGAGATACAAACCAAAAAGCTTTTTATTTCCACAGTTTTTGAATGGTCTTTCATACAGATAGTCCCAATTTGCCTTTATAATGAATAAAATTCAGTTTCAACTTTTGTGCTGATAAATTATTTTGCCCCTTAAAAAACAGATGTCTTTTTCTATATTCTTTAAGATTTTATTATTTTTACAGATGGGAAGGGAGGGAGGAAGAGAGAGAAACATCAATGTATCGTTGCCTTTCACCTGCCTCCAGCTGGGGACCTGGCTGGAAACTGGCTTGCAACCTGGGTATGTGCCCAGAGTGGGAATTGAACCAGTGATCCCTGGGTTTGTGGGCCAGCGCTCAATACACTGAGCCATCAGCCAGGGCTTCTATATTCTTATAATTATTTTTATTTTCTGAAATGTATATGGATAAATTAGAATAAAATAACTTTATCAGTATGCATTTTAATGTTAAAAGTTTCTATTACAATTCTGATAAAAAGCAAATAAAAAAAGATGCTCAATATCACTAGTCATCAGAGAAATGCAAATTAAAACCACAATGAGATATCATCTCATACCTGTCAGAATGGCTATCATCAATAAATCAACAAACAACACGTGCTGGAGAGCATGTGGAGAAAGGGGGACCCTTTTGTACTATTGATGGGAATGAAGATTGGTGCAGCCACTGTGCAAAGCTGTATGGAGACACCTCAAAAAATTAAAAATGAATCTGCCTTTTGACCCAGCTCTCCCAGTTCTGGGTACATATCTGAAGGAACCCAAAACACTAATTTGAAAGAACATAGGCACCCCTATGTTAATTGTAATGTTATTTATAATCACCAAGATACAGAAACAGTAGATAAATGGATAAAACTATGGGGCATTTGCACAATGGAATACTACTCAGCTGTAAAAAAAAGAAAACTTTACCCTTTGAGATAGAATAGATGGATCTAGAGAACATTATGCTAAGTGAAATAAGTCAGTCAGAGAAAGACAAATACCATATGATTTCACTCAAATGTGGAATCCAATGAACAAACTGAGCTAATAAGGGAAATGGTGACAGACCCATAGACAGAGAGGAGGATGGCAGCTTGGGGGCAGGGAGTTTAGGGGGTGGAGGGATTGAGCAAAAAGCAAAAAGGACTTAAGACATGGACAATAAAGTGGTGATTGCTGGAGGGAGGGGGATATAGGGTACTAAATGGTAATGGAAAAAATATAATTAAGATTAAATTAAAAAATAAAACAAAGTAAATGAAATCAAATGTACCAAGAAAATCAAATGAAGGAAAGCAAGCAGCAATAAAGAAAGGAAAAGACCAGTACTAACAAACAATAATTTTAATAAATATATAAACTATTTTTCCACTATGAAGAGTTTGTAAAAATATCCACTAAACTCTATCATACTTTGTCTCAGTTAATGAGACACTTCAAATGTTAACAAATAGTATTAAGTCTTATACACATGCATATAAAACTGAGACTATAATAAATAATACACTAGATTTCAGAAAAAAATACTATAATTAAAAAGGCCATTACATAGTATTTGTCTTTTGTTGCCTGGCTTATTTCACTAAGCATAATACAGGTAACTAATGAACAAAACAAACAAATGAGCAAAATAGAATCAGAGCCATGGAAACAAGAAACAGACTGAAAGTTAAGGTAGGGAGAAGCATAAGAGGAGGGGGAAAGAAGGGGAAGGGCTTAGTCAAGGAACGAGTATACATGACCCATGGACGTGGACAAACAAGGTGGGGTTTGACTGTGGGAGAGCGGGTGGGGTGCCCAGGGCAGGGGAGAGCAATGAGGGGAGGGGAATGGGACAACTGTAATAGAACAACAATAATAAAAAAATGAACTTATTTTTAAAAAGGCTATTACATAATTTCAATAATATTTGTTCCAAAAATTTCTAAGAAAAATTAGTTAAACATTAGATGTAATGTAATCTGTCTGAGACATTAACTTTTATCAAAGTGTGGGTGGGATGGTATACAAATAGGGTAGAATCAAAATTAAAATTAAATGTTTAAAAGTGAAATCCTGGTCTTCAGTGACTCATTTTTTTTTTTTTTAAATCATTGTTCCTTTTGATAATTTGATTATATATAGAATTCCTTTCCAGATAAAAGTTTGCAAACATTTTCAGGTATTCAACAGCTTCATGCAGCTATATTACTGTCCCTAATACGCATTAGGATCATAATAGCTAACATTTAGAAGCACTTCCCAAGTGCTAGGCATATTAAAAACTTTATATGCATTTTCTTTTCTTTTTTTTTTAAAGATTTTATTTCATTATTTGTAGAAAGAGGGGAAGGGAGAGAGGCAGAGAGGGAGAGAGACATCAATGTACGGTTGCGTTTCACCTGCCTCCAGCCACAGGCCTGACTGGAGACCTGGTTTGCAACCTGGTTATGTGCCCTGGCTGGGGAATCGAACCTGCGACCTTTGGGTTTGCAGGCCGGCGCCTTAACCACTGTGCTACCAGCCAGGGTC